>CAXHSM010000944.1:0-22000 GCA_964019185.1 Maratus speculifer
GCATATATGAATTTGTAATAATGTAGTACTTTATGCCGCGAATGACTTTATAAAATATATGGCACATTACCAGCGTTTTCAGTATATGTATATAAACATGTATATGCTGCATAAACTTCACGACGATCTTGGCGAGATCGTAAGTGCAATTTGGGCAAAATAAAATTTCTGAGGACTACTATAGCAAAGAAGTACAAATTTTCTCTATCCCAAGTTGTTAGAAATAACATACGCCTACTGTACAACAGACATATATTTTATTTATAGTTGTCCGTGTTATACTATTAAAATTCATAAAATATAATTACTTAATATTGCCTTTCCTTTGTATCTTCAAATGTTTTTATAAGTATTTGGTAACTGAGAGAATCTGATGTATAATCACCATTGTGTTAGAGTTCATAATACATATTATATTAGAAAATTGATTTCATCCAGTCTTTCTGTAGTTTAAAGAATACAAAAAGTACTATGCAGCAAAGCAGATTATATTTTTGTATATATATTTCATTTTGATAAAGCTTCAAAATTTGAAGCAAAAATATTTCTTTAATAACTTTAACTCTTAAAAATGTTTTTTAGAAATATAAATTGCTAATTTTAAAAAAATCTAATTGGTTGAAATTTACTAATTTACTAATTTGAATTAATTTATTATAAAACAGGAAAAAAGGGATTAAAAAAAGAATGAGATCTGTGGGGCATTGCTAGTTGATTTAGTTACATTTTTTGATATATCATTTTTATAACAGCTCTGATGATTTAGTTTCCTTGGCGTTGCATCGCTGAGTTATATAAACGTTATAGATATAAATAATTTTATGACGATATAAGAAATTTAATGATGCGTATGACTAAATAACATTAATAAGATGCATATGACACATAAAATGTAAATATTCCACATACATGAAGTAACATATATTACATATATTTTGTGTATATGCATCAAAGCCTTATCGTAATCATAATTATGAGGACCACTATAGCAAAGAAGTACCCTTTTCCTGCTTTCTAATTTCCTTTTAAAGCAATTTTGCATTATATTTGTTTTACATAATTTTAAAATATGATTTTTTCATAAAGATTTTCATAGAAATCCGTAAAACACATTGTATTGTATATGACCAAATTTTGATCACATGATATCTATACATGAGTATAAGGAAAATATGAACCATATGGCTTAATACACCGCATGAATATGATGTGTATCGGAACGTCCACTCTTACTCTTGTGACCATTAAAGTAAATTTCCACAAATACTTCCAATTATTTTATTACAATCTTGTCCTAGTTTGAACCAAATTTTGATGTTTAATAACGGCCACTGTAAGATGGTGAAATCTTTAACCAATATTTGGAGCTCCTATTAAAGAATAGTTCCAATTGTTGGAACGAGGTTGAAATAGGAATCTCCAAATTTCCACCAAGATTTCACCATTTTAGGTGGCAACTTATTGAGCTATCCTGGACAAATCTGGTGGATGCAATTCACAGCGAACTTGGTGTATACAATAAATATGGGTAATTAATGCCAGATTGGCAGTTTATTCATAAGGTCCCTAAATAGAGTTCTAAAGTGAACGCATTCTCAATCATTTGAAAAAATTGCAAATAATAATAATAATAATAATTCTGCTTTAACGTCAACGTAATTGGTCAGATACATTGACTACCTGTAGTGATTCACATGTGTTCTGATAAGTTTGGGTATTAAATTAAAGAAAAGCTTTTAAAGAAAACGCAAAAATACGATTAGAGTAAATAAATAAATAAATAAATAAATAAAAAATTCCTTATTACAAAAAAGAAAAAAAATGAATGCATACAGTTTTCTTTTTTTCAAATTTTGTAAACAACACCAGGTGCTACTACAATTGTAGGCTGGTGGGAAATTGAATTCTTTACTATTTATTTAGAATGCAGTTTCCATACTGTCTTTATTCAGATTATATGGTTTCTGTTACTAAATTGAGGGAAAATGTTTTTTTTTTAACAACAAATCAACTCTAACAGAAAGGTGGCCATCAAAGTAGCCTTTCATTTTAGACGATCCTATTTCCTGTACATTATTACTACAATACTTTGTGGTCTTAAAATAAAACAGAAATATGTTAGAAAGAGCGGACACACCAAACATATGCGTTTGTTCTTCATGTAATTTTATTTTTCGACTATAAAAACATTTATTTCCTAATTTACACACTAAAATATAACAAAGATATGTGCACAAAAATATGTGCATTCTGAATATTGCACAAAAAACTGTGTTTTTCATAACACAAAAAACGTATATTTGATTTATTATGCAGTAATATGTGTAAGAACAAAATATTACACACAAATCTGTGTAGTTTGCAAATTACATCCTAATCTGTGTAATTTGCAAATTACATCCTAATCTGTATAATTTGCAAATTACATGCTAATCTGTGTAATTTGCATATTACACAAAACTATGTGTATTTTGCATATCATACAAAAATATGTGTAATAAAAGAATATTTAAGAGATATATATGTAAGAATATTACATAGAAATATATGTATTATTCTGCAATTTATGCTTTAAAATGTGTATTTTAAGATTTATGAGATAACATTAATACTCCTTGACTTATTAACAATCTACACACTTAAATTTGTACTTTAAAATTTACACATTAGGCGTGCCTTTTGACCTTATACGTCACTTTATACTTATCAAAAAATCATCTTTGAATCATTAATATGCCTATTTTGTTCAAAATTTAAACGTAAAACACTTAATTTTTACAGTTCATAGAAGATGAATTTGGCGGGTATAATTATTCAAAAAATTGGACTCTAATAGATTTTTCATGTTTTATTGAATACCTTGCATTTTAAGAGCCAACACCATTGAAAAAGACATGGAAGATAATGTTAAGTCTCTGGAGGCCTTATTTTTAAATATCTCGCTCAAATTTTAATATTTTTGAACGATTTGTTTGCATAAAAGAGTTGAGGACGACAGGTTTTAAGGCTAGTTTTTACTTTTTCGGTTTTGGTTTCCGATTTAAAAAATTACTTCACCGGTACCAGTTCTGAAATTAAAATTATCTAATTATTAAAAAATATAACCATAATCGAAAAATTAAAAACTAT
The DNA here is from genome assembly GCA_964019185.1 of Maratus speculifer. Lineage (NCBI taxonomy): Eukaryota > Metazoa > Arthropoda > Arachnida > Araneae > Salticidae > Maratus > Maratus speculifer. The sequence continues at coordinate 3,130 of CAXHSM010000944.1, forward strand.
CCTTAAAATTAGCAGTCCTCAGCTATCCCATGCAACAAACATCGCTCAGAAATATTAAAATTTGAGCGAGATATTTGAAAATAGCACCCTCAATAGACTTAACATTATCATCTGGGTCTTTTTCAGTGACTCGTATAAGCTCTTAACACAGTTAAGACATTGTCACTGTATTACTCACAAAATTAATAACAAAATCGTCACAAATGACACACTTTTCACAAATTGGTCACATTGTGACGTCACAAAATGGTCACAAAGTGACGTTACAAATAAGCTCCAAAACGGCCATAACGACTTCACATTTTAGTCACTGTGACTTCACATCGACGTCACATCGTCGGTCACAAAGTCACAACGTGACTTCATAACGACGTCGTTGTGACGTCACCATGCCTTACAGGTGATTTTTCAATCTGTTTAATTGTGTTTTGTGTTTTGCATAGGGTGATCGAATTACTGTTGATGGAGACTTTAAATTACTTGTATTAAAGTTTAATGAAACTATCCATTTTGTTTTAATTAGCAGAAAAAACGATAAATTAAAAATATTTTTACAGTAAAAAAAGTTTTAAACTATCCTTTACCTAAAAAAATCACAGCATAGAATTTAGAACAAAAATTCCAAAAAATGAAAATAAACCTAAAAAAACAAACTAAGACCAAATAATTAAAGTATATTATGTATTACTATCATTACATTACAGATACGATCAGCTATGTTACACTATATAGTTTTGAAAAATTAAGGATTAATTTAATCAATGAAATTGTCATCATGCTTAACACAATAGGCTATGGCTATATAGTATGGCTATTTGACCTGGCTCGACGAATATGTAAGTACCCATTATTCTTGTAAGAATTACACTGCAACAGTAATAAACAGTATATGATTATACAATTTTTCTTCTTAGTCCTCCAAAATTTCTCTTTGACTTTAAAATATTTGTTTTACAATATAATAAAAATGTGTTCACAATCATGAAATAGGAATATTTATTAATGAAAAAGGTTTCTTAAATAATAATTCAAAGCATAGTTTTCTATAATATACTTTGTTTATAGTATATGTTAATTATTTACCTGATAGTGGGCTATTTGACTAGGCAAACATTCAGTTTACTTGTGTGCAAAATATTTGAAATGACTACAAACGTCAGCAAAAATGAAAGTTGCGATACATAAAATTTTGTACCATCATACAATCAAATCACAAGTTCAAGAATTTCAAGCAGGAAAATAACTTAAGAATAAATAAATTAATCTTACCAATAACTTATTTTAGCAAAGGAGATAGGTTCAGTAAATTGATTTAAAAATTTAGCTACAGTAACAATCCCAGTACACTCATTTTGTCCCTTTTATCTCAGACACCAATACAAAGAATGGATTGTGAAAAAGAACTCCTTCGTGAATATTAAATCACACAATAAACCTCCTGCAATAGAAATGTTGAATAAAATTTTAACTAAAATATATATATATATGTATATTTACAATAATAATAATAATATAGCCAGCATTCTTGAAAATTTGCGAATCTAGCCCTTAAATATGATTTGTGGTTAAAAATGTAATGTAATTTGGTTTTGAAATAATCCAGGAAAAATTTACCTGTATCACAGACATCAATTCAAAGAATGAGCCATGAAAAAAGAATTCATTCATTAACATTGAATCATTTTTCTGCAATCGAAATGTTAAATTTTAACTAACAAAACAAAATACAGTAGACTTCCTCAAATCTGCAAACCAGAAATCCACAACTCTCTAAAATCCACACATATTTTATGGATGTAAACAATGAAACTTTCAATTTGGATATTGCTACAAAATTTGATTTTTTTAGTTTTGTATAAATATTCTATATTTTTTAATTTGTAATTTTCTTAATAATACTCCATTCATGTTTTTTTTATGAATTAAGAATAATTTTTTTCGGGAAAAAATTCAAGATATTGCTGATATTACTGGTAATCACATCTTCTTACCAAATATATTTATGCATTAATCAAGATTTTTTGGTTACTAAACCTGAAATAAAACTTTCTTATTTTATGAATTTGATGTTAATCAGGAATGTACTTTTATGAGCCAAGTTTTATTGAATAATTTTGGAAAAATACATTTAATCTTTATAATGAATATTTAATCATACACCATTGATTATTATCTTGACCTCTGCTATTAATACTTTAATCATTTTAAAAATTATCAAAATTTTTATTATTTTAGTTTACTAGTTATTTTTATATTTTATTATATTGTAAGCATTCATTATAGTTCCGAATGCACTATTGATTGCAATCAAATTACTGTTTAAAAAATGTAAGCAAAGCAATGATCAGAAATCTGCAAAATTTTTAAATCCACACAACCTTTGGTCCCAAGCTGTGCGGATTTGAGGGAGTCTACTGTATTTATTTAGAAAAGCTGTATAGACTGTAATACATTGCATTACAGTACTCTAAAAATTTTGGAACCTCGGTTTTTCTATCAACATTAGCAAATATTTTGCACGATAATTAATATTCAGCTTTCACTATTCAGCTATTCTCGAATATGCTTGTTTTTTTTTGACACGCAAATCCTGGAAGAAATAGACTTGAAAACCTTTTAGAATATCTTCATTCGAAATGTTTCTGTCATATTTCAAACTTTTAATAAGACTTTTTACACAGAGAATAAAGGCCGTAACTCTGTAACATTCTTGTGTGGATGTAATTTGAGGGTTTGAAAATATTGTCTGCCTAAATGTTAGTTTTAGGCTTTTTATTTCAGTTTGGAAGACATCATGAACTGTTCCAAGAGAGTCCCAAATTGTAGGAATCTGCATGCTATTTAGACCAGGAGGTGGCAGCAAAGGCAATCATCTCATTGAGTTCACGGATTAAAATCTAAGATTAGTTAAATTTCGATTTGCACATTAAAACACAATCGGTCTACCAAGTCCTATCTTGTTGGTAAACACTTAAAGACCTAGTTTTAGGGGTTGACTCGTAGGTTTACCACCGTGCTTTCCTTCACCCAAAAGAATGAATACATGGATGACTGGGAGCAGGAAAACATTATGGTAAGCCTATGAGTCAGTCTTTAAATCAGATTTTTATGCGTTATTCATAAAAGTATGACTTAGCAGTCTGATTGCATCTTAATATGAGAATCAAGGTTAAACTAATTCTAGGTTTTCGTCCATTAAATCGATGAGGTTACTGTTTCTGCTACAGCCTCCCTGTCTAATTGGAAAATGCAAAGTACCGTATTTACTCGTGTATAGGGCACACGCGTATATAAGACGCACCCCTACTTTACAAGTAAAAATGGTGATTTCATGAAATCTTGTATATAACACGCACCATAAATTTGGTACCCTAATGAAGTATGACCAAATAAATTTCAGTAAAAAAAAGTCGAAACAAACATTACACCAGACCAGAAAACAAGACGAAAATGCATTTTTAGATTTCAGGTTGTAAGATAATGAAGGGGAATATGAATAAGTGACAGTAAAGAAAATTGCTAATTAGTGTTTAGATAATGTCATTAGCTCTGTTATATAAAAAACTGAAAAGAATAAAATAAATATGCAGTAATGTTTCAATTAAGTAACATTTACTGAGTTTTAATATCTTCTTTGAATAATTTCTTGCTTCATATGTATATCATTCGACTGCATCCAACAGTAAAAAAATATTCTGTGTATAAGATGCACCTAGGAGTTTTGCCCTAATTTTTTAGCAAAAAAGTGCGCCTCATACACGAGTAAATACAGTATAACCGATGACTTGCACAATAGATGTATCTAAATTTTGGATACTTTTGGCGAATTTTAGGCTGTATGAAACTAACATAATCAGCCAAATCCCTCAAACGCCTATGCAACACATTTAAATATGTCAAGACGTAGAGTTCATTACAACATTTTAATAATGCTTGAGTTAAATATTCGCCAGACAAAGTCATTTACTTGGATGAAATTTAAAAGATCTTCTTGAAATACAGTTTTGGTTAATTTTATAATTAATCTGCATATCTAACACAAAGGGAAAACTCTTCTATGTTTGAAATGACCTTGTTTTATCAGCAATCAAGCTAAAATAGATGACAATTTTGTTATTCTGTTATCATAAGAGTATGACTTACCATATTAAATTAAAAGATATAAATACATAAACTAATTACAGAATTAGAAACAAGTAGAAAACTAGTTGGATGTGTCAATCCCAAAACTTTCTTCTATCTCATAAGTACATTTTAATATTTAAAAAAAATGTGGTGACCCCAAAGTTACCCACTATCGATTTCCTCGAACATTTGACCTAGCCTAATGAGATTCTGGTATCCGAAAAGCCTAAAACGCAAAATTTAATTAATATTCTGAGAAAATGAGCTTAGTAGTGCCTCATGTTGGGTAATTTATACTAAAACCTAATAAGCATCTATTTATGTCAAGACCTAACAGAATCTCAAATTTGATGGAATTTCGTCCATTAGTTCTTGAGATATAGTTATAACAAAACATTTGCAAAACGGAGCACAGAAACACCATATCTTGGAAAATTTATGACAAAACGTAAAAAAAGCGTCTAATTATGTTATGGTGTAAAAGAATTTGAAGTTTGATGAAATTCTATGCATTAGTTCTTGAGATATAGCTAGTTTAAAAAAACCGTGTAAAATATAGCACAGCAGCACCATCAGTTGAAGGATTTATAACAAAACGTAATCATCGTGTAATTATGTTATATGTCATTTTGTAACGAAATCTGAAGTTTGGTGAAATTCTGTGCGTTGGTTGTTGAGATATAGCTATCGGAAAAATCGTGCAAAATGCAGCATAGCTGCACCACCTGTTGCAAGGTTAATACCCAAATGTAATCAGCGTCTAATTATGTTATATTATTCTAGTGTATCAGAATCTAAAATTTGATAAAGTTCTCTGCATTAGTTCTTGGGATATAGCTATCGCAAAAATCGTGCAAAATGTAGCATAGCAGCGCCACCTATACGGCAGTTCACACCAAAACCTTATCAGAGGCTATGTATCTCAAGGTATCGCAGAATCTGAAGTTTGGTGAAATTCTGTGAGATAGTTGTTGAGATATAGCTATCATGAAAATCATGAAAAACGTGGCATAGCAGCGCCACCTGCTGGCCAATTTACACCAAAACTTAATCAGCGTGTATGTACATCAAAGGGTCACAGAATCTGAAGTTTGGTGAAATTCTGTGCATTAGTTCTTGAGATATAGCAATCTTGAAAATCATGAAAAACGTAGTATAGCAGCGCCACCTGCAGGCCAATTTTCACCAAAAACCAATAGGCACTAAATCATATCAAGGTCTAACTGAATATAAAATTTTATTAAATTTCGAGCATTAGTTCTTGAGATAGAGCGCCCACAAATTTTTTGTCACATACAGACAGACAGACACACAGACAGACAGACGGACAGACAGACATTTTCTAAAAATAGTCAAAACGTGTTCAGGACCTTCTAAAACGTATAAATCCTTCGAAAACCGGAAGTCGAAAATTTTCATGAATCCAATACTTTCTTCTTGTAAAGATAGAAGAAAGTAAAAATATGAGGTGGTATTGTCATAGATGGACAGAAGGGACACTAAAAAAAAAAAAGATACTTCCTCAGAACAATTCTGGAAAAAGTGAAAGAAAGAAAGCTATTTCAAAGATCTGAAGCCCGGGAGAAATTAGGGAAAACTGAAAAGTTAGAATCTCATTAGTTTAAATTAAACAAAATCAAGAGAAAATCAGCTTTAATAAATGAAAAATTTTAACATTTTTCTGCTATTGAAAATTTTAGGGCATCATGTTTAATTTGAATTAAATGGGGACTAGATTCTACTCCCTTAAATCCTCATCCCTGAAATCCATGCACTTTTTTCAGATGTAAACAATGAAATTAAAGATTGCTCTGAAGTCAACAGCTAACGCAGTACACATAATTCTTTAAATATATATATCTTAAATCCTTTTCAATTTCTTTTTTTTTATCTCTTGCAATTTAAATTCTGCAGTGTTGAATAAAGCATTTCTTAGATGTACAGTGATCGATATTTAATTGAATTAATCATTATCATATTGTAGTTGCAGGGTAATATAACTTTCAATAGCCGTTTAGTAGTGTTTGCAATTTGTGTGGCAGGATAATTTTTGCTATATAAAATTTTTATTTTAATAGTTCTATTACTATTTTCGTATCCCTGCTAGTTACGAAATGAATACATCTGGTTTACTAATTGCGTTGATCAATATTTAATTGAAATAATCATTATCGTATCGCAGTTGCAGCATAATATATCTTTCAGCGACCATTTGGTAGTGCTTATAATTCGAGGGGCAGGATAATTTTTGCTAAATAATATGAATATTTTTTGTTAATCAAGTTTTTTTTGTTTATTAACAAATGCAAATATTTTTCTTTCTAAAAAAGATTGATTTTTCCTCATCATTATTTATATTTAGTATTGAATCTTAATTATTTATTTTATTTTAATATTTTTCTAAAATTTTATTTTACTTAATTTATTTCGTAATAATAACTTGTTTCTTAATTATTTATTTATTTAAATATTTAACTTAATTATTTTAATGTTTCAATTTATTATATGCATTGATTACAATGCTTAACCACCAATCAAATTAATGTTTCAGAAATATAAACAAATCAATGATCAGAAATCCAAAAAATTCTAAAATCCGCACAACCCCTGGTCCCAAGCTCTGCAGATGTAAGGGAGTCTATTGTATGTTTGTTTGTGACACTATAAGTTCATTCCAAGATTTTAGGAAGAACCTGTACACTATAACCACAGAATATGACTGCTCATCCTACACAAGATGCATTTAAGTATTATTATACTTTTTAGTCTAGTCGAGACCAGACAAATAAGTAATACATGTCTGTAGAATTTTTATTCCAATTTCTTCAAAACTTCTCTTTGATTTTAATATGATTTTTTAAATAGTACAATAAAAACTTATTAATTTGTTTTAAAAAACAAAAGAAATCATGAAATTTAAAATTTCACAAAAAAAAGTTTTAAAACAATCTTCTTCTTAAAATAACATAACACAAAACAAAGAATTCTTTATTGTAAAATTTATTTGTAGAAATTTCTTATTAAAAAAAAAAAAAAGAAGAAGTAGTAATATGACATCATTAAATATACATAAAATTATTAAAACTGGTACATAATAAAAAGTAAACAAATAAAAAAGCCTAACAAATAAATGTAACAAAAAAATAACAAAAAGCTAAAAAAAAAGAAAAAATGAACTATAAAAAAAATTCCCATAAATTATGATAAATAAACTGTATTACATATTATTATCAGGGGTGTAGTTGTAAAAATAACAGAGGATATGTAACAGAGGGTATACCCTAGAGTGTGATGTATACTACAGCATTCTTTAGAAACAGGGGGTATATGGTGTTCCTTTAAAAAATCCAGAAGGTATACAGCATATACCCTCCACTACACCCTCGATTATTATCATTACATTATAGTTCCTATTAGTTGTGCTATGTTATGTAATTATCTATTTAAGGGTTAATGTAATTAGTATAATTGAGATTTTTTTTATACAGTTCTATTTGACCTGGCTTGGATAATACATAAGGATTTTATTATACTTGGTGAGTTACCATCATTTGGATTGATTGTATTACTACTTATTATTTTAATAATTCTCTGACAAATAAACTGTATACGACTGTTAAATTTTGCTTCAAAATCCAATAGTTTAAAGTTTTATTTTGATCTCAAAATATTTGTTTTAGAATATAAGAAAATTATGTTCACAAGTGTGAATTAAAATATATATATATTAATTAAAAAAGTTTTCTTAAATAATATCTCAAAGCTTAATTTTTATAGTGTACTTTACTTATAGTGTATGTTAGTTACTTACCTGATAATTGCTATTCGACTAGCCAAACATTCAGTTTACCTGTGTGCAGAACATTTTAAATGAATGTAAATGTCAGCAAAAATGAAAGTTGCAACACATAAAATTTTAGATCATCATACGATCAAATCATACGTTGTGAAGTATTCAACAGAAGAATAACTAGAAAATATAACTTAACATCAATTTTTTTGGTAAAGAAGATGAATCAGTAAACTGATTTTAAAAATTAGCGATTGTTACAGAGTACACTCATTAGGCGCCATCACACTGTATGATTCACGACGGAATAATTCATTCATGAATAATGAATCAATCCATAAATAAATTCAATTCACAAAATAAAGCATTTATTTGTAAAAAAAAAAAAAAAAAAAAAAAAAAAAGGAGCAAAAAGCACTACTCAAAATTCGTGAATCTAACATTTAAATATTTTCTACAATATCAAAATTTAATATTATTTGATTTTAAATGACTTACGAAAATTAAGCTTAGATTCTTTGATAAAGCTTGATACGGTTAATGGCGGTCAGATAATCACTACTAAAACCAGAGATAAAAAAAATAAATAAATAAATAAAAAAAAAAAACCTAGTCATACTGCCTTTGTTACAGTTTTATTCATAAATAATATAAGTAATTAGTTAATTAAACTAGAACAATTTCATCATGCTCGATATTTCTTTTTGGAATGAGTGCATCATTTTTAATGATTCATGATGTAAAATATCCAGGATTCATTCTTGTATTGGCGTCTCGCCTTGTTTATAATATCAGGTAACTTTTAAATCATCAGTTTAATAATCTCAGTCTCTTTATTAAAATAAGTTAATGGTAACATAGTTTCTATAGTTAATTCCATTAGAATTATACAATTAGCGGTTTGATAACGTGACTACACGAAATTTCATCTGTTACAACTTTCATTCTGCTGATAGTCATTTAAAGCATTATTAAATGTTTTACTTTGAGCACACATAATTTTATTTATGTGTAATTAGTTCGGCGATTATTACATGAATAAAAATTTTAAAATAGCAAATTGGCTTTTTTTTTTATTTATTTAATTTTTGTTCATAGACTGTATTTCTTTTTAATCTGGTCTATTGAATGTCAATTTTTTTTGTACAATTGATCGCATATTAAAGTTTACATACAATATTATAAAAATTTATGACACCCAGAGCAGTATCTGAAATTCCAATACCTTATTAATATTATATCCATTGTCAATAAGTGCACTAATTAAAAAAAAATAAATAAAAAGTAATACTTTTTACTTACATCTAAAAAAAATGGCTCATATTAGGAAGTTTTATTGCACCAACAATTTTCATTCTTTACAACACTTTATTTTTTTTGCAATGCCATTTTTAATCTTTTATAGGTACTATATTAAAAGCTGATAGAAAAGTATATAAATTATTAATATGACATAAATTATTTAATATGATGTAACTTTTTTTATGTCCAGGTGCAAAAATAATCATGTCATTTGAATAAATCTATATCATTGTCACTTATGTGCTTTCTCACACTCTTGTGATAATAGTGCCAAATGAAAATATATGCTACAAATGGGTTATTCTGATTGTGTTTGTACCAAAATGGTCATTTTGTATTCCCCCTCTGCACCCAAATTTTGTTTCTTTGTGGCAAGCCCTGATTACCGAATATGCACGAGAAACAGTGCTTCCCTTAGAAAATTTTAAAAAGGCCCAAAATTGGAAAAAAATGAGGGTCCCAAATTTTATATTGAATTAATTTCATTCCAAAATTCTATTCAAATTATCTATCTTATTATAATACAGTAGACTCCCTTAAATCTGCACAGGTTGGGACCAGAGATTATGCCAATTTTAGAATTTTGCATTTTGCGGATTTTAGAATTTTCTGGTCATTGCTTTGTTTATATTTTTAAAAAAGTAATTTGAATGTAATTAATTATGAAATCAAAAGTTTAATGAATTCTTACAATATACTAAAATATAAGAATAAGTAATAAACTAAAAGAATAAAAAATTAGATAATTTTTAAAATGATTAAAGTACTAAAAGCAAAAATCAAATTAATAATCAATAATGTACAGTTAAATATTCATTATAAAGATGAAATGTGTTTTTCCTAAATTATTCAATGAAACTTGCTTCATAAAGGTACATTACCAATTCACATCAGGATAATAAAATAAAGATGTTTATTTCAGATTTAGCTACAATTACCGTATATACTCGCGTATAAGTCGACTTCGCGTATAAGTCGACCCCCTAACTTATGTTGTTAAAAATAAGAAAAAATTCAAAACCCGCGTATAAGTCGACCCTCCTCCAAAAGGGAAAACCAATTGTCTTTCCCCGTAAAGGAACGATTCGTCGGATTCATTCATACTCCAAAAAGGAGCGATTCCTAGGACTCGTTCTGAAATGAAACGACTCTGAAAAGAATCAATTCCTCGGAATCGTCTGAAAGAGATTGACGCCTCTGAATCGTTCCGAAATGAAACGACTCCGTAAAGGAACAATTCCTTGAAATCATTCCAAAATGTATTGTCTGCTTAATGTCATAAATCGCAATCGGAGAATGGCGAAGAAAAATCGGATTAATTCCATTTTTTCTTGGACTCGTTCCTTTTTTCTCAAATTTGCTCCGTTTTCTCGGATTTGTTCCTTTTTTTTTTTTTGACCCGTTCCTTTTTTCTTGGATATGTTTCTTTTTTCTCAGATTCGGCCTTTTATCGGAACGACTTTGAATGACTCGTTCCTTTCGATGAATGATTCTTTAAAATGGACGATTTTGCCCATCTCCATTTTTTAGTATTGGAAATGTGTTCTTGACATAAATCATACTTTTGTTTTTTGCAGCAGGGTAGGGTAGATTGTTATTTTTTTTTTTGAAAAATAAACTAAAAATGATCTTAAATACAGAATCGTCGAGGTTGGAACTGTTTTGGGTTTTATGATCTACAAACAATGGGTTGCTGCAGCACGATTCTGTAGCAAACTATTTTCCGATATTTTATTTATAGATTTTTTTTTAGGTCTCGCGTATAAGTCGACCCCCCTACTTTGAAGTTCTTTTTTCGTCTAAAATTTCTCGACTTATACGCGAGTATATACGGTAATGACAAAAAAATCTTGATTAATATGTAGTAAATATGTTTGGTAAGATTGTGATTACGAATGATATCAACAATATCTTTATTTTTTTTTTTTTTTTTCAGAAATAAATTATTCTTTCATCATGAGAAAACATGAATTCAATATCCTTAACAAAAATTAAAATATGTAAGGAATCGATATAAAACTAAAAAAGTCAAATTTTGCACTTACATCTGAAATGAACGTTTCATTGTTACAACAATATTGAGTTAATTTTTCCTACCAAACTTATATTTATCCTTTGAGCAGTTTCAGATCGTAAATTCTAAAAATTAAAAAGATTGGCAAATGCCAAAAATAGATTTTCTACAAAGGTAAGTTAGTTTACTTTACAATTTCATATTCGAAAATTGACAGTATTAATGACATATATCTATATTTCAACTAATTGCAAATATGAAAAATATATTACTATATTTTTCATTTATGTTTATGTTTTAAATCTTTTATAGCTTAAAGTGATTTATTTTACCATTCCAGTAAATATTTGTTAGTTTCAACATTTAAAAGAACTTAAAGTAATTCTTCTAAAATTTGATTAAAAAACTTATTTTATTGCATGTTTATTATAAATTTTGCTAAAGAACTTCCAGTTTTTAATATTTTTACATGCCGTAGGTTAATATAGGCCATGAAAAGCAAAAATTTACAATAAATTTAATTGTAGAAGTAATAGCATTTGTTACTTCTTATGCCAAATTATAAAGCATATATGAATTTGTAATAATGTAGTACTTTATGCCGCGAATGACTTTATAAAATATATGGCACATTACCAGCGTTTTCAGTATATGTATATAAACATGTATATGCTGCATAAACTTCACGACGATCTTGGCGAGATCGTAAGTGCAATTTGGGCAAAATAAAATTTCTGAGGACTACTATAGCAAAGAAGTACAAATTTTCTCTATCCCAAGTTGTTAGAAATAACATACGCCTACTGTACAACAGACATATATTTTATTTATAGTTGTCCGTGTTATACTATTAAAATTCATAAAATATAATTACTTAATATTGCCTTTCCTTTGTATCTTCAAATGTTTTTATAAGTATTTGGTAACTGAGAGAATCTGATGTATAATCACCATTGTGTTAGAGTTCATAATACATATTATATTAGAAAATTGATTTCATCCAGTCTTTCTGTAGTTTAAAGAATACAAAAAGTACTATGCAGCAAAGCAGATTATATTTTTGTATATATATTTCATTTTGATAAAGCTTCAAAATTTGAAGCAAAAATATTTCTTTAATAACTTTAACTCTTAAAAATGTTTTTTAGAAATATAAATTGCTAATTTTAAAAAAATCTAATTGGTTGAAATTTACTAATTTACTAATTTGAATTAATTTATTATAAAACAGGAAAAAAGGGATTAAAAAAAGAATGAGATCTGTGGGGCATTGCTAGTTGATTTAGTTACATTTTTTGATATATCATTTTTATAACAGCTCTGATGATTTAGTTTCCTTGGCGTTGCATCGCTGAGTTATATAAACGTTATAGATATAAATAATTTTATGACGATATAAGAAATTTAATGATGCGTATGACTAAATAACATTAATAAGATGCATATGACACATAAAATGTAAATATTCCACATACATGAAGTAACATATATTACATATATTTTGTGTATATGCATCAAAGCCTTATCGTAATCATAATTATGAGGACCACTATAGCAAAGAAGTACCCTTTTCCTGCTTTCTAATTTCCTTTTAAAGCAATTTTGCATTATATTTGTTTTACATAATTTTAAAATATGATTTTTTCATAAAGATTTTCACAGAAATCCGTAAAACACATTGTATTGTATATGACCAAATTTTGATCACATGATATCTATACATGAGTATAAGGAAAATATGAACCATATGGCTTAATACACCGCATGAATATGATGTGTATCGGAACGTCCACTCTTACTCTTGTGACCATTAAAGTAAATTTCCACAAATACTTCCAATTATTTTATTACAATCTTGTCCTAGTTTGAACCAAATTTTGATGTTTAATAACGGCCACTGTAAGATGGTGAAATCTTTAACCAATATTTGGAGCTCCTATTAAAGAATAGTTCCAATTGTTGGAACGAGGTTGAAATAGGAATCTCCAAATTTCCACCAAGATTTCACCATTTTAGGTGGCAACTTATTGAGCTATCCTGGACAAATCTGGTGGATGCAATTCACAGCGAACTTGGTGTATACAATAAATATGGGTAATTAATGCCAGATTGGCAGTTTATTCATAAGGTCCCTAAATAGAGTTCTAAAGTGAACGCATTCTCAATCATTTGAAAAAATTGCAAATAATAATAATAATAATAATTCTGCTTTAACGTCAACGTAATTGGTCAGATACATTGACTACCTGTAGTGATTCACATGTGTTCTGATAAGTTTGGGTATTAAATTAAAGAAAAGCTTTTAAAGAAAACGCAAAAATACGATTAGAGTAAATAAATAAATAAATAAATAAATAAAAAATTCCTTATTACAAAAAAGAAAAAAAATGAATGCATACAGTTTTCTTTTTTTCAAATTTTGTAAACAACACCAGGTGCTACTACAATTGTAGGCTGGTGGGAAATTGAATTATTTACTATTTATTTAGAATGCAGTTTCCATACTGTCTTTATTCAGATTATATGGTTTCTGTTACTAAATTGAGGGAAAATGTTTTTTTTTTAACAACAAATCAACTCTAACAGAAAGGTGGCCATCAAAGTAGCCTTTCATTTTAGACGATCCTATTTCCTGTACATTATTACTACAATACTTTGTGGTCTTAAAATAAAACAGAAATATGTTAGAAAGAGCGGACACACCAAACATATGCGTTTGTTCTTCATGTAATTTTATTTTTCGACTATAAAAACATTTATTTCCTAATTTACACACTAAAATATAACAAAGATATGTGCACAAAAATATGTGCATTCTGAATATTGCACAAAAAACTGTGTTTTTCATAACACAAAAAACGTATATTTGATTTATTATGCAGTAATATGTGTAAGAACAAAATATTACACACAAATCTGTGTAGTTTGCAAATTACATCCTAATCTGTGTAATTTGCAAATTACATCCTAATCTGTATAATTTGCAAATTACATGCTAATCTGTGTAATTTGCATATTACACAAAACTATGTGTATTTTGCATATCATACAAAAATATGTGTAATAAAAGAATATTTAAGAGATATATATGTAAGAATATTACATAGAAATATATGTATTATTCTGCAATTTATGCTTTAAAATGTGTATTTTAAGATTTATGAGATAACATTAATACTCCTTGACTTATTAACAATCTACACACTTAAATTTGTACTTTAAAATTTACACATTAGGCGTGCCTTTTGACCTTATACGTCACTTTATACTTATCAAAAAATCATCTTTGAATCATTAATATGCCTATTTTGTTCAAAATTTAAACGTAAAACACTTAATTTTTACAGTTCATAGAAGATGAATTTGGCGGGTATAATTATTCAAAAAATTGGACTCTAATAGATTTTTCATGTTTTATTGAATACCTTGCATTTTAAGAGCCAACACCATTGAAAAAGACATGGAAGATAATGTTAAGTCTCTGGAGGCCTTATTTTTAAATATCTCGCTCAAATTTTAATATTTTTGAACGATTTGTTTGCATAAAAGAGTTGAGGACGACAGGTTTTAAGGCTAGTTTTTACTTTTTCGGTTTTGGTTTCCGATTTAAAAAATTACTTCACCGGTACCAGTTCTGAAATTAAAATTATCTAATTATTAAAAAATATAACCATAATCGAAAAATTAAAAACTATCCTTAAAATTAGCAGTCCTCAGCTATCCCATGCAACAAACATCGCTCAGAAATATTAAAATTTGAGCGAGATATTTGAAAATAGCACCCTCAATAGACTTAACATTATCATCTGGGTCTTTTTCAGTGACTCGTATAAGCTCTTAACACAGTTAAGACATTGTCACTGTATTACTCACAAAATTAATAACAAAATCGTCACAAATGACACACTTTTCACAAATTGGTCACATTGTGACGTCACAAAATGGTCACAAAGTGACGTTACAAATAAGCTCCAAAACGGCCATAACGACTTCACATTTTAGTCACTGTGACTTCACATCGACGTCACATCGTCGGTCACAAAGTCACAACGTGACTTCATAACGACGTCGTTGTGACGTCACCATGCCTTACAGGTGATTTTTCAATCTGTTTAATTGTGTTTTGTGTTTTGCATAGGGTGATCGAATTACTGTTGATGGAGACTTTAAATTACTTGTATTAAAGTTTAATGAAACTATCCATTTTGTTTTAATTAGCAGAAAAAACGATAAATTAAAAATATTTTTACAGTAAAAAAAGTTTTAAACTATCCTTTACCTAAAAAAATCACAGCATAGAATTTAGAACAAAAATTCCAAAAAATGAAAATAAACCTAAAAAAACAAACTAAGACCAAATAATTAAAGTATATTATGTATTACTATCATTACATTACAGATACGATCAGCTATGTTACACTATATAGTTTTGAAAAATTAAGGATTAATTTAATCAATGAAATTGTCATCATGCTTAACACAATAGGCTATGGCTATATAGTATGGCTATTTGACCTGGCTCGACGAATATGTAAGTACCCATTATTCTTGTAAGAATTACACTGCAACAGTAATAAACAGTATATGATTATACAATTTTTCTTCTTAGTCCTCCAAAATTTCTCTTTGACTTTAAAATATTTGTTTTACAATATAATAAAAATGTGTTCACAATCATGAAATAGGAATATTTATTAATGAAAAAGGTTTCTTAAATAATAATTCAAAGCATAGTTTTCTATAATATACTTTGTTTATAGTATATGTTAATTATTTACCTGATAGTGGGCTATTTGACTAGGCAAACATTCAGTTTACTTGTGTGCAAAATATTTGAAATGACTACAAACGTCAGCAAAAATGAAAGTTGCGATACATAAAATTTTGTACCATCATACAATCAAATCACAAGTTCAAGAATTTCAAGCAGGAAAATAACTTAAGAATAAATAAATTAATCTTACCAATAACTTATTTTAGCAAAGGAGATAGGTTCAGTAAATTGATTTAAAAATTTAGCTACAGTAACAATCCCAGTACACTCATTTTGTCCCTTTTATCTCAGACACCAATACAAAGAATGGATTGTGAAAAAGAACTCCTTCGTGAATATTAAATCACACAATAAACCTCCTGCAATAGAAATGTTGAATAAAATTTTAACTAAAATATATATATATATGTATATTTACAATAATAATAATAATATAGCCAGCATTCTTGAAAATTTGCGAATCTAGCCCTTAAATATGATTTGTGGTTAAAAATGTAATGTAATTTGGTTTTGAAATAATCCAGGAAAAATTTACCTGTATCACAGACATCAATTCAAAGAATGAGCCATGAAAAAAGAATTCATTCATTAACATTGAATCATTTTTCTGCAATCGAAATGTTAAATTTTAACTAACAAAACAAAATACAGTAGACTTCCTCAAATCTGCAAACCAGAAATCCACAACTCTCTAAAATCCACACATATTTTATGGATGTAAACAATGAAACTTTCAATTTGGATATTGCTACAAAATTTGATTTTTTTAGTTTTGTATAAATATTCTATATTTTTTAATTTGTAATTTTCTTAATAATACTCCATTCATGTTTTTTTTATGAATTAAGAATAATTTTTTCGGGAAAAAAATTCAAGATATTGCTGATATTACTGGTAATCACATCTTCTTACCAAATATATTTATGCATTAATCAAGATTTTTTGGTTACTAAACCTGAAATAAAACTTTCTTATTTTATGAATTTGATGTTAATCAGGAATGTACTTTTATGAGCCAAGTTTTATTGAATAATTTTGGAAAAATACATTTAATCTTTATAATGAATATTTAATCATACACCATTGATTATTATCTTGACCTCTGCTATTAATACTTTAATCATTTTAAAAATTATCAAAATTTTTATTATTTTAGTTTACTAGTTATTTTTATATTTTATTATATTGTAAGCATTCATTATAGTTCCGAATGCACTATTGATTGCAATCAAATTACTGTTTAAAAAATGTAAGCAAAGCAATGATCAGAAATCTGCAAAATTTTTAAATCCACACAACCTTTGGTCCCAAGCTGTGCGGATTTGAGGGAGTCTACTGTATTTATTTAGAAAAGCTGTATAGACTGTAATACATTGCATTACAGTACTCTAAAAAATTTTGGAACCTCGGTTTTTCTATCAACATTAGCAAATATTTTGCACGATAATTAATATTCAGCTTTCACTATTCAGCTATTCTCGAATATGCTTGTTTTTTTTTGACACGCAAATCCTGGAAGAAATAGACTTGAAAACCTTTTAGAATATCTTCATTCGAAATGTTTCTGTCATATTTCAAACTTTTAATAAGACTTTTTACACAGAGAATAAAGGCCGTAACTCTGTAACATTCTTGTGTGGATGTAATTTGAGGGTTTGAAAATATTGTCTGCCTAAATGTTAGTTTTAGGCTTTTTATTTCAGTTTGGAAGACATCATGAACTGTTCCAAGAGAGTCCCAAATTGTAGGAATCTGCATGCTATTTAGACCAGGAGGTGGCAGCAAAGGCAATCATCTCATTGAGTTCACGGATTAAAATCTAAGATTAGTTAAATTTCGATTTGCACATTAAAACACAATCGGTCTACCAAGTCCTATCTTGTTGGTAAACACTTAAAGACCTAGTTTTAGGGGTTGACTCGTAGGTTTACCACCGTGCTTTCCTTCACCCAAAAGAATGAATACATGGATGACTGGGAGCAGGAAAACATTATGGTAAGCCTATGAGTCAGTCTTTAAATCAGATTTTTATGCGTTATTCATAAAAGTATGACTTAGCAGTCTGATTGCATCTTAATATGAGAATCAAGGTTAAACTAATTCTAGGTTTTCGTCCATTAAATCGATGAGGTTACTGTTTCTGCTACAGCCTCCCTGTCTAATTGGAAAATGCAAAGTACCGTATTTACTCGTGTATAGGGCACACGCGTATATAAGACGCACCCCTACTTTACAAGTAAAAATGGTGATTTCATGAAATCTTGTATATAACACGCACCATAAATTTGGTACCCTAATGAAGTATGACCAAATAAATTTCAGTAAAAAAAAGTCGAAACAAACATTACACCAGACCAGAAAACAAGACGAAAATGCATTTTTAGATTTCAGGTTGTAAGATAATGAAGGGGAATATGAATAAGTGACAGTAAAGAAAATTGCTAATTAGTGTTTAGATAATGTCATTAGCTCTGTTATATAAAAAACTGAAAAGAATAAAATAAATATGCAGTAATGTTTCAATTAAGTAACATTTACTGAGTTTTAATATCTTCTTTGAATAATTTCTTGCTTCATATGTATATCATTCGACTGCATCCAACAGTAAAAAAATATTCTGTGTATAAGATGCACCTAGGAGTTTTGCCCTAATTTTTTAGCAAAAAAGTGCGCCTCATACACGAGTAAATACAGTATAACCGATGACTTGCACAATAGATGTATCTAAATTTTGGATACTTTTGGCGAATTTTAGGCTGTATGAAACTAACATAATCAGCCAAATCCCTCAAACGCCTATGCAACACATTTAAATATGTCAAGACGTAGAGTTCATTACAACATTTTAATAATGCTTGAGTTAAAT
>CAXHSM010000945.1:0-19000 GCA_964019185.1 Maratus speculifer
CGTTTCCGGTTTTTGCAAAAAATTTTCTTTATGCCAGTATTTTCTTGAAATAAAATTTTAAAGTTAAATTTCAAAAAATGCCGATAGGGGGCGCTTTAGACTTTGGAGTAACAAACAACTATTTTTTAACGTTATTTTTTGCATTTCTTTAAATGATTTCGAAAGCTTAGACTTAAACTTAAATTTTGATCTAAAAATCTGAGTCCTAACGAGTAGTTAAGTAGCGTAAACTGAAATTTGAAATTTGAAACCCTTCTCCCCCCAGAACAAAAATCAGTTATTCCCGATATTTGTGTCGTAGATTAGGCTCTAACTACTGCCGCGTTTTGCTAAAATTATTCTTTATGTCAGTATTTTCTTGAAAATAAATTTTAAAGAAAATTTTCAAAAAATTCCGATAGAGGGCGCTTTAGACTTTGGAGTAACGAACAACTATTTTATACCGTTATTTTTTGTGTCTCATTAAATGCTTTCTAAAGCTTAGACTTAAATTTTCAGCCCAAAATCTGAATCGTTAGACGTGGTTAAGTTTCTGGGGAGAGGGGTTTGAAATTTCTACTCCTGAGCACAGTTCAGTTTACCATGTCCACACATTGTGTGCTGTGATACGAGGTAAAAAGACACAAATTAGGATTATGTTACCAAAGCATATTTAGTAACATGTAATTACAATAAATGTTCAAAATTGTGACCACCAGAGGTTATGCACGCAGAACAACGGCGAAGAATGGAACGGCGAACATTCGCGAAAACATCAGGCTTTTCGAGCACTTCCCCTACAGCGGCGGAAAGTCTGGCGACCAGTTCCTCGGGGGATTCAATGGGTGTCTCATACATAAGAGCCTTCAGTTGTCCCCAAAAAAAGAAATCGAGGGGTGAAAGATCTGGCGAGCGAGCAGGCCAAGCAACAGGACCACCTCGACCAATCCATCTGTTCGGAAATGTGATGTCCAGATAGTTGCGGACGTCTCGTACGTAATGGGCTGGCGCTCCATCGTGCTGGAACCACATGACCCGCCGGATGCGTGGAGGAACAACGTTTAACAGGTCTGGCAGCACATGTTGCAGAAATGTGAGATATGTTTTACCGTTGAGGCGTTCAGGAAGAAGGTACGGTCCGATTAGGTGGTCTCCGAGGATTCCTGCTCAAACATTGATGGAAAAGCGTCTCTGATGAGCATGTGGATACGTAGCATGTGGATTGACATCCGCCCATACATGTGCATTGTGTGTGTTAAATGTACCTTCACGTGTGAAGGTACATTCATCGGTGAAAAGCACAGTTCGTCCAAAATGTGGATTTAGCGCGTTCTGCTGCAGAAACCAGCGGGCGAATTCAATACGATTTGGATAATCCCCTGGAGACAGTTTCTGGACTCGTTGCACATGAAACGGGAGCAAATGTTCATCCTTCAGTACCCTCCAAGTCATGGACTGTGAGGTATCCACCTGCCTAGCCACTGTTCGTGTACTTGTACTTGGCTGCGCCGCTACTACATCCAGAATGGCTTCTGCAACAACTACTGATTCGTCCTTTTTTGCACGACCTGTATTCGACCGGGAAGCGAGAAATGATCCCGTCTCACACAACTGTCTGTACAAGCGCTCGAAAGTTTTGCGGTTAGGTAACCGCCTGTTGGGAAATCGCTCTCCGTACATTCGTTGTGCCTCTGCACCATTTCCATCTGCCGCTCCGTAAATTAAATGCATCTCAGCCTTTTCCTTATTCGTGAAGTGCACCATCTTCCGATTCATTACTACAGCGACTTACACTTGACTCACCGTTCAGTGGTTTTTATGCCTGAATCGTGTCGAAATTTTGCATACGTGTTCTTCTTCTTCCCCATTTGACATTTGCATACTTTCTGTCTCCTTCTTCACCCGGTGACTAGCGTCAGGAATGGAGCTTTAACGTTTGCATGAGCGACGTTTCCAACTGTGCCAGTGCCTTTATGAGTGAATTCCGACTATGCAGTCCTTGACGAAAGTTGTATTTTTGCCTCGTATCACAGCACAGAATCGTTGGGCATGGTTAAGTAGTGCAAACTGAACTATGTTCAGAAGTTGAAATTTGAACCCCCTCCCCTCGCTACTGAACCACGCTCAGCGATTCAGATTTTGAGCTGAAAATTTAAGTTTAAGTCTAAGCTTTAGAAAGCATTTAATGAGACACAAAAAATAACGGTATAAAATAGTTGTTCGTTACTCCAAAGTCTAAAGCGTCCACTATCGGAATTTTTTGAAACTTTTCTTTAAAATTTATTTTCAAGAAAATACTGACATAAAGAATAATTTTAGCAAAACGCGGCAGTAGTTAGAGCCTAATCTACGACACAAAGATCGGGAATAACTGATTTTTGTTCTGGGGGGGAGAAGGGTTTCAAATTTCAAATTTCAGTTTACGCTACTTAACTACTCGTTAGGACTCAGATTTTTAGATCAAAATTTAAATTTAAGTCTAAGCTTTCGAAATCATTTAAAGAAATGCAAAAAATAACGTTAAAAAATAGTTGTTTGTTACTCCAAAGTCTAAAGCGCCCCCTATCGGCATTTTTTGAAATTGAACTTTAAAATTCTATTTCAAAAAAATACTGGCATAAAAAAAATTTTTTGCAAAACCGCAAACGAATCGACCAATTTTTCCATTTTTTATAATCATTTGAAATTTCGGACCCTAAACTTTAATGCCCCCTATCTCCTTGGGAATACGTCTGGGACCCTTAGTCTCCTATTTAATATTATTTGTCTTTAAGTGTACTATAACCCCTTAAAGTTCTGCCCATCTTTTATGAATCACCCTGTATATATGATATACATTGCTGAGGTGTAATACGAGTTTCTTCAGTATATTTACAGGAACACAAATAAGATTTCGACCACTAATACTACATCTGAAATACTTTCTATTATAACAGCAAGACCTGAATATTTTTAAAACGTCGTTATCATACGAACGCACCTCATTTGCTACGCTTCACGTGCAATTTCCAACTTGTTTTTAAATACAGTGGTTTGACTCTGTCGAATCCAGATCCATGCTAATTTCCACAACTAGAATGAATTTTACTCAATAAAAATGTCTTTTTTTATTGTTATTTTTAGCCACAACCTGTTGTCCTGCGGATGTCCCAGGATTCCCAGACCTTGTTGGCTGCTGTCCAGCGCCTAATGCCGTATGCTGCTCTGATGGAAAACACTGCTGTCCTCAGAACACAGTTTGTAATTTGGATAAAGGAACATGCGACAGCGAAACTGGTTCATTACCTTTTCAGAAGGTAACGCTAATACGTTCGATGTCATGAAAAAAGTCAAAAAAGTCTAATTATGTAAATTTTTTTTGAAAAATAAATACATTTTTGTAGAATAAAATATCTTTGTGAGAGCTAAGTCTTTTATAAACTTAAGTAAAACATGTAGGAAGGTCAGTGACATAGCTAGGATGGATGACACACTGACGGATGTAAATGGTCTCACCCCCACCCACCAGGGTGTCACCCCTTTCCACTTCCCATTCCGTCATACTTTTAAATCACAATTCTATGTTACTACAACGAATGACCTTACCATTCCTCATTTACCTTTTCCACTGCATAAAATAAAACACGGGAGAGACACATTATTCAACCCATAATACGCATAAGTCAATGCGGTGTCTATATGTAGAAGAAAAGTCTTTTTTTAAAGTTTGCTTTTGCCACCCAATTGGATACTTTGGTTTTTGTTCCTTGGTGCATATCTTATTTATACACCCCATTTATACACCCCATTCCGTATAAAATTTCACATTCTCAAAGAAAAGTAATTTAACTCTGTTGCATCGTGCGCTAGAAATTTCCTTTTATTTCAGAATTCTTTTCCAAAATCTCAAAAGATTATATAAATATATTTGCAAATAAAGATTGGGTGTCACCCCTTAGAAGGTGACACCCGGGGCGGACCGTCCCCTCCGCCCCGCGCTAGCTACGCTACTGATACTGTCGCTAAAATGTAAAATTCTGCTCTAAATCACACGATTTAGTATGGACACTCCAGCAAGTACATACGTAGATTTAGCAGTCGTGCTGCATAAAGTCATAAAGCAACAAATAAATTTTCTTTGGCATGTTTCCAACTTAAATTAGACAGATGCCACGGTCATTTTCCCATTTATTCATATTCCGTATCACAGTAAAACAATTCCACTCATGCTGGTTTAAACTTCATATCGACGTAAGATGCAGCCATTATAAATAAAAGATGTTATTATCACTATAGAGCTTCACCAGATAAAAACTCCTACACTAGCTTCAGGGGTTTTATTAGCACAAGAAAAACGTAGAATAATCCGTTCTGAAAAGACAATGTAGCGAGGTTATAACCGAACATATACTAGAATACAGGATATTATGACTAAGTTCTATGTTGCCATTAATTATTTAGAAATATGACTTTAACCAATATGAAATCTTACCCCGCGGGGAAAAAATAAGTTCTCTGAGACCATCCATCGGAGGAATAAATTAGGCAAACCATATTCTGGCATTGCTAGAAAAATTTATTTGATCTGGTAATCGAATAAATTTTTAAAACGTGAAGAAAAAGATATTATGCTACAGATAACGGATTAAATTTAAGGGGTCTTGTACCTTTTAAACTCGTTGAAAATCAACAAAAACATTGAAGGTTTAAATTAACGTATCTCCATTATTTTTTTTTATGTTATAGACATGAAATTTTGGCTTATGACTAATAGGTTATGCTTTATATGTTATACCACTAGATATTGACTAGTCTTTTACAGAATATGTGTATTGTTGAAATTAAAAAATCTCTTTTTTTTTTCACTCTGTAAGTCATTGCGCTCGTGATAACTTGAGAACGTATGTATGGATTATTGTAAAATTAAGTGTAGATCTTAAACAGATATGTGTGTTTAAAATGAACTACTTTTAGGTATTTAGATTTAGAGAGGTAATAAGCTTAGTCATGACTAGTTTTATTGATTAAAAAATATAATCTTTTGATTTTTTAAAACAAAAATATTGATTTTTTATAGATGATGACATAATTTTGATCTAAGAGTAATTCATTTTAAAAATACATATATGCATATTATATACATTATGTTTCATAAAAATCCATACATACGTTCTCAAGATGCGATGCGTGCAATGACTTACGGAGTGAAATAAAGAGATGATTTAATTTCAACAATACACAAATTCTGCAAAAGACTAGTCAGTATCTAGGGTAGTGTATTAAAAAACATAATATGTTTAATCAAAATCAAAAATTTTATGTCAATGCATAAAAAAAAAAAAAATAAAGGAGTTACACTAATTCAAACTTTCAATGTTTTTACAGATTTTCAACGATTTTAAAAGGTACTAGACCCTTTAAGTAATGGAATTTTAAGGAAATAATTGCTTTAACAGATTACTTTTTAGAATATAATGAAATAAAGAAAATGCTCTCAAGATCGCAATGATCTAAAACAATAGGGCCCTCATGGTTACTATTGCAGTGAAAACATTTCGAAATTTTTGAATGGCAACATCCTTTTTTCTCCTGCGCAGATTCATCCCGCATTGAAGATCATATATGACATTGGAACGATGCACGTATGACTGGAATTATCCGCTCCTATGCGACGCAATATTCAACACTCTTAAAGAAATGTTTATATTTTTATATTCTTTATGGGTTGACAAACACATTTTAAAACAAATCTTAAACCATTTCTCAATTCACCAGCGAAAAAGAAAGAAAAAAGCAATCGGCTGAAAAATATATTTTGTAGCTATTTTTTCGATGATGATTGACATGGAAAAGTGGCTGCTAGTGGCACTCAGTTTGCACAAAAAAATTGAGATTTTTTGAACATTTCGTTACCCTGCCGCAAATGGCTTGAAGTTTCCCAAAAATGATTATTTTTTATCTTTTTTAGCAAAAACGTTTAAAATATTAAATTAAATTTATTTTGGTTGAATTTACTTGAAAAGTCATACTTAATGTACCAAATGCTTCAATAAGTTTTGATAATGCATTATTTAGTTGCTATATGTATTTTAAATTAGCTGATTTTTATAGCTTTTTCGCTTATAAGAAGCAAAAGTTGTATTTGTTTCGATCGTTCATTAGTTTCTCTCTTATTTAAGTCTTTTGGTTTTTTATTTTCTTTATGCGTCAAAGCTCATATTTTTGGTCAATGGACAACAGTATACTTCAAAAACAAATCTGAAAGGTGAGAAGGGGTGAAACAGGACTTTAGACGAGCGCAATGACTCATCGCAATGTTGAGGGAGTGAAGGATGTAATAGAAAAAGGGCGAAAATTCAATGAGGGATTCTTATTATTTTTCCATGCTCCGTTTCCCTGCGACATTTGTTCATTGTAAACGTGAAATCTTTTCCTAGTGGGATACAGTGCTTTTTGGATCGTTTAACATGCTATTACAGTGTTTTGTGCGTTTTATTACGACGATCTTAGAAATGGCTTGTATGAAGGGCCATGACAATTTAAAGATATGCGATAGTGTGAAAATTAGCATTTTTGGAACACCATGCATATTGCAAGAATTGCAATTTTCAACTTATCCTGATATCATGCGTCATTACTATTGGTTGTTTCAACATGTAGGAGTTGTGACAGCAGAGGATAAGAATCTCGTCATCCATAAAAAGATGGTCAGAAGAGAGAAACAGAAACTTAGAAAGAAGATACAGGCGGAAGAAGTTCTTGAAGAAAAGAAAATTAATAGCAAATTTTTTGATGGTAGAAAGGATAAAACTACCTTTATAGAAAAAAAAGAACAAGCAGCGCCGTAGAAAGGCGAAGAACACATCACCGTGCTGTCTAAACCTGTTTCGGAATACTTGGGTCACTTAACATCCCGTTCCGGTCATGGAAAAGAAATAGCAAAATCATTATATAATCTTCTAAGGCAGTACAAGTTAGACTTTTCTGAACTGACAGCACTCGGGTGTGATAGCACCACTCTTAATATAGGATAACGCAATCGTGTCATTGCCTGCCAGAAAGAGAACTGCAACATTTGATATCTCTTTTTCATACGAACGAACTCCCTCTCCGACATCTACTCTCTAAACTTGATGGTGGAACCATGGGACCTAAGATCTTTGCTGGTGCGATCGGAGCTAGACTAACGGGGTGTGAAAATCTGCATGTCACTTTGTTAGACCTTATTGCTGTTTTATGGACATTAGAAATAAAAATTACAGAAGATTTAAATACCGATCAAAAGTACTTACCGTATTTACTCGTGTATACCGCGCGCATGTGTGTAATAGCGCGCACTCAGTATTTTAGAATGAAAAAGGGCGATTTTTTGTATCTCGTATATAACGCGCATCATAAATTTGGCATGCAAGGGAATGAAAGATCAAATGAAACTCAGTAAAAAAATCGAAACAAATGTTACGTACCCCACCCTACTAGACACAGGTTAAAAGTATTCCAATACAGGAGCAAGTCCTGCTTTCGTATCCCATGGAACATCTGGATTTTATTTGGCATTTCACCTCTTGTGAAAAATCACGCATTCCAAGTGATATTTAGAATTGTTAAACCGGCGTAAAATTATTTTCTAAAAAAAAAAAAAAAAAAAAAAAAAAGTAAAGGACCAATGCCAATTCAAAGACGTGGTTAACTGATTTATTTTGCATAATTCATAAGAATAGATACTAGAAGCGTCAATAACAGGACATCATATGTAAATCATCGTGTAAAGGGAATTTTTAATAAACAGTTTGGGAGGATTATTTCTTCAATCAGTTATTTGTACGTGCCAACAAGGTGACACTTGCAATAAAACAATGGGGTAAATTGATAAATGTGTTTTATCTGAATGGGTAAAAGGCAAATGAATCAGTGCGAGTATATCAACAAAATGATAAGTTACGACGAGTCCCCTGTTTCGTAAAAACTGTACACGATTTGGTGAAAAAAATTGGAAAACAATTAATGCACATGTGATCGATGACGATCTGGACGACCATCTGTTCCTGTTGAAGTTGTTCCGGAAGTGTTGCACGAAGTTTGAATTTACCGAAAACAATAGTTAGCAAGATTCTGTTCTGCGGATGTTTTCCTGTTAATTCCAGCGCGTCCAGATGTTGTAACCTGGAGACGAACAACAGCGTTGAGACTTTGCAAATCATTTTCTAATCAGGTATGATGAAGATAACAGCTGAGCCATTGTGAATATAATGAAGAAATGAGGCATATTTTTCTTTAACTAGGAACGTAAACTCCAAGAACTGTTTTCACTGGGCTGATGAATGTTATTACTCTGTAACAACAATCTCTTTACACGGATCTAAACGGTCTGTGGGGTATGAAATCGCAAACACATGCATTCTCGGTCCACAATTTTTTGAGGAGGTCACATCTACTGAATTGAAAACGTACTCTATCACAAGTGCTTGGAATACAACAATGTAGCAGAATTACGTAATTCCTGAATTGTCGAAAATTGATGTTCCATAGATGCAAGATGGCGCTCCTCCACACATCGCCACATCTATTTGACAAGTGTTGCATCAGCATTTTGATGACAGAATCATCTGTTGTAACTTCACAGTTTCCTGGTTACCATGATCCCCTGAGCTCACTCCAATGGATTTCTTGTTCTGGGGTTATCAGAAATCAAATGTATGCACATCAAATCCAAGAAATTTGCCAGAATAGAAAGCTATCATAAAAGTGAAGTTGAACAGATTCCATCTGCGATGTTACATTCGACATTGTTTTAAATAATTTTGTCTTGCATGCAATGTGTTAACGTTTGCGAGGTTGGAAATGTTGAAAATTTCTAATTCAAGAAAACATTTTTCTCTCTTCGCTCTTGTGTTCTCATTGATTATTTTTTCAAGTGTTTTACTTCGGCAATCTAAATTTTTTTCTCTATTGGTTGAGTGGTTAGGCCGCTAGGAGTTTATATAAGTTCTTTTATATCAAGATTACAGAATATGGCGATACTCACTTGGATAATAGGTTTGCAAAGTCTGAATCTCTATGAAATTCTTCAGACCAATCAAACGTTATTGTTCGTATGTCACCATTCTTATGCATAAGGATGCTATAGTAAATTATACAATTTTCCTATTGATTTAGTTATTGTTTTATTTTTATTCTTAAATAAATAAATAAATAAATAAATAAATAAATAAATAAAACAAGCATTATTTTTCTAAACTAATTATTTGAAAAGAAAGAAAAGAATGCTTCTAAAAATAACCAATTAGAGGTGTTTTTTGATATTTTAAATGCAAATGAATGCCATTTGTCGAATGGTTTGCAGCAATATAATTTTTTTTTCAAACAGACCACTGTAAAAACTAGATATTCCATCCGTCGTTACAAAATTAATTAAATATTCTTCCTAATTATTCGGCAAATGTTTACATGAAATATAAGAATAAATTTATAACTCATTAAATCACGCATATTACTAATTACAAGTAATAAGTTTAGGGAGATAATGTCTACATTTTACCTTTTTTTGTTTGTTTTGAGAATAAAGAGGAAACTATCTTTAAATCAATAGACAAGCGCTGCCATTTGCAAGTGACAGTAGCTCACGCCCTCCAGTTGTCACCTTGATATAAGGTGACAAGCTGTAGAAATATCGTAGATAAAAATGAAAAGGGATAAAGTAAGTCTGCATCGGCAAACGGTATCGACCATATCACATTTGACTTTCTTTCTCATTATATAAGCATTAAGAGAAATAAATACGATAGAAGTTGTAGTTATTGCTTTATTTTATAAATATGGTGTAGCGGATATTACATTTATATATAAATTATTTAATGAAATTTTAATTTAAATCGAAATTTATAAATACAGAGTGACTGTAGGCTGCCATGTTGATTACATCCTGTGGACAGTATTCCTGTGATGTAACATAAGTTAAAATGGCGATTTTTAAAACCTCGAACAGAAAGTAAGAATAAGCTCCATTTCTTTATGGATCATTAGCTGAAAAAACTTCTAAACTATTCATATTTTTTTAATGTAGCTAGTATATTCAGTAATCATCTTCATGTAATAAGTACGATAGACAATATTCCTACTATGTTACATAAGGTAAAATGACGATTTTTATAGTTTAGAATCGAAAGGAAGAAACGGAAATAAGATGGAGGTTATATTATTTCCGCATTACTGAATTTAATACATATATCCCTAATAAATTTTGTATTCATGCATTTTTTCATAAGAGTGCAACAGCTATTGCTGCAGGATCTCAATATTTATAAAACTAGTTATAGCATGAATTTGCTTCATTTTAATAATATAATAAAATAAGTCCCGACTTGTTTCATACGTTAAATGCAGGCATTTGTCAAATGGTTAGCAGAAATCTAGATTTTTTTTTTTAAAATTAGACATCTGTAATAATTAGGTATTCTATGAATAATTAAAAAAAATAATTTACATTTCTTCGAAACCATTTGGTAAACGTTTGCATGTAAGATAAGGATAAATTTATAACTGACTTAATTACATGTATTATTCATTACAAGTATCTAGTTTAGAAATATAATGGGTACATTTTGCATTTTTTTAAGAATAAAGAGAAAACGATCTTTAAATCAATAGACAAGCGCTGCCATTTGCAAATGACAGCAGCTAACGCCCTCCAATTGCTACCTTCATATAAGGTGATTCATAGTAATAAAAATAGTAATAAAATATCATAGATAAAAATGAAAAGGAAAAATGTAAGTTTGCATCGGCAAACGATATCGACCATATCACATTTGACTTTCTTTCTCATTACATAAGAATTCAAGATAAAAATAATAACGACAGAAGTTGCAATTATTGCTTTGTTTTACAAATATGATGAAGCGGATATTACATTTACGCATATATTATTTAATGAATTTTTTTATTTAAATTGAAATTTATAAATATAGAATGATCCTAGGTTGCTATGGTGATTACGTCATGTGGATAATATTCTTATGACGTAACATAAGTTAAAATGTCGACTTTTATAGTCTTGAACCGAATAGAAGAATAGGCTCTATTTTTTTATGGATTTTTAGCTGGAAACAAATGATCAGTTATTTATATTCTTTTTAATGTAACCGGCATTTTCTGCAATCATCTTCGTACAATAACTACGATAGACAATATTTCTATGATATCACATAGCGTAAAATGACGATTTTTATAGTTTCGAATAGGAATGAAGAATACGCTCTATTTAAGATGGAATCATATTATTTCCACATTACTGAATTTAGTATCGTAATAAAAACTAGTTGGATGTGTCAATCCCGAAACTTTCTTCTATCTCATAAGTACATTTTAATTAAAAAAAAAAAAAAAAAAAAAAAAAAAAAAAAAAAAAACGTGGTGACCCCAAAGTTACCCACTATCGAATTTCCTCGAACATTTGACCTAGCCTAATGAGATTCTGGTATCCGAAAAGCCAAATTTAATTAATATTCTGAGAAAAGGAGCTTAGTTGTGCCTCATCTTGGGTAATTTGTACTAAAACCTAATAAGCATCTATTGATATCAAGACCTAACAGAATCTGAAATTTGATGGAATTTCGTCCATTAGTTCTTGAGATATAATTATAAGAAAAAATTTGCAAAACGTAGCACAGCAACACCATATCTTGGACAATTTATGCCAAAATGTAAAAAAAAAGTCTAATTATGTTATGGTGTAAAAGAATCTGAAGTTTGATGAAATTCTGTGCATTAGTTCGTGAGATATAGCTAGTTTAAAAAAAAAAAAAAAAAAAAAAAAAAAAAAAAAAAAAAAAAAAAAAAAAAAACGTGTAAATTATAGCACAGCAGCACGATCAGTTGAAGGATTTATAACAAAACATAATCATCGTGTAATTATGTTATACATCATTTTGTAACAAAATCTGAAGTTTTATGAAATTCTGTGCTTTGGTTGTTGAGATATAGCTATCGGAAAAATCGTGCAAAATGCAGCATAGCTGCACCACCTGTTGCAAGGTTAATACCAAAATGTAATCAGCGTCTAATTATGTTATATATTCTTGTGTAACAGAATCTAAAATTTGATGAAGTTCTCTGCATTACTTCTTGAGATATAGCAATCGCAAAAACCGTGCAAAATGTAGCATAGCAGCGCCACCTATAGGGCAGTTCACACCAAAACCTTATCAGCGGCTATGTATCTCAAGGTATCGCGGAATCTGAAGTTTGGTGAAATTCTGTGCATTAGTTTTTGAGATATAGCTATCATGAAAAACATGAAAAACGTGGCATAGCAGCGCCACCTGCTGGCCAATTTACACCAAAACTTAATCAGCGTCTATGTACATCAAGGGGTCACAGAATCTGAAGTTTGGTGAAATTCTGTGCATTAGTTCTTGAGATATAGCAATCTTGAAAATCATGAAAAACGTAGTATAGCAGCGCCACCTGCAGGCCAATTTTCACCAAAAACCAATAGGCACTAATTCATATCAAGGTCTAACTGAATATAAAATTTTATTAAATTTCGAGCATTAGTTCTTGAGATAGAGCGCCCACAAATTTTTTGTCACATACAGACAGACAGACTCACAGACAGACACACAGACTCACAGACAGACGGACAGACTCACAGACAGACATTTTCTAAAAATAGTCAAAACGTGTTCAGGACCTTCTAAAACGTATAAATCCGTCTAAAACCGGAAGTCGAAAATTTTCATGAATCCAATACTTTCTTCTTGTAAAGATAGAAGAAAGTAAAAATTTTCATGAATCCAATACTTTCTTCTTGTAAAGATAGAAGAAAGTAAAAAATCGTAATAAATTCATGCATTTTTTCATAAACGTGAAACAGCTATTGCATACTAGGATCTGAATATATACGAAACTAGTTGTAGTACTTATACACATCTCATTTGCCTCATTTTAATAATATAATAGAAACATTCCTGACTTGTTTCATCTATGAAATGCAAGCGTTTGTCAAATGGTTAGATACATTCTAGATCTATTTTAAAAAATGGACAATTGTAGTACTTAGGTATTCTACGCACAATTAAAAAAATAATTTACATTTCTTCCAAATCTTTTGGTAAACGTTTACATGTTAGATAAGAATAAATTTATAACTGAATTAATTAGATGTATTATTCATTACAAGTAACAAATTTAGAGAGATAATGTGTGTATTTTGAACTTTTTTGTTTTTGTTTCTAGAATAATGAGAAAACGATCTTTAAATCAATAGACAAATGCTGCATTTGCAAATGACAGCAACTAACGCCGCCTCCACGTTGAAACCTTGCTATAAGGTGACAAGTAGTAGAAATATCGTAGATAAAAATGAAAAAAGTAAAGGAAATTCATCTGCATCGGCCAACGATATCGACTATCTCAAATTTGATTCTCTTTCTGATTACTTAAGAATGCATTATAACAATAAATATAATAGAAGTTACAGTTATTGCTTTGTTCTATAAATATGATATAGACGACATTGCACTTTATGCATAAACTATTTAATGAATTTCTTACTTAAATCGAAGTTTTTTAAAAATGCATCAAAGATTATTATGATTTTTATCGATAAACATTTCTATGTGGGCTTGTATATAGATTTTACACATCACTTCAATGGAGTGGGATGCAGCCTATCTCAAACTATATATAAATATCGAATAATTTAAATTGTCTAACGTAATTGCAAAACTCTAGACCTTGTAATTAACGACGATAAACTCTAAAGCTTTTTACCAGTTTTTTATGTGCCTCTGTAAAATAATATCGATTATCTTGCCCAATTAACACAGAAAACGGGATATAATAAACTTCCGTAAAATATAGTACTTTTTATCTCTTTAAAGTAATTTATCACCATTCACCCATCGAAAAGGCTTCAAACATTCACAAACATAGGATATCATGAATTTAGTAAATAAAGTATTACACTTTATAAAATCACCATGAAATGAAAAATAAAGTTCGATACGTTTCGAGATACAAGAATAACAGCTCGTCATCAGCTAAGCCAACACGTGCCTGTGATTCTCTGACTGTGTGCTCTTACAGACACCTGTTGGCTTAGCTGATAACGAGCTACTACTGCTGTAGCTCGAAACGCGTCCTACTTTATGGTGATTTTACAAAGTGTATTACTTTATTTATTAATCATCACCAGTGTTTCAGGTTTTTTTTCTATATCATGAATTTTCCGGAAAAGAAAATGTAGCTGTTATGTATATCATTTTCTACAGCAAAAATGCCTCAGAATTAAAATAACAAACATAAAATTCAATCAGATTGAAACACCACAATATAATAGACAATATACATTCACTTCAAATCATGTGAAAAACTGGTGTAACCAGAGAGAAAAGTAGAGTTGATCTAAAAAAATGTTACAGTAACAATCGGCACATATTTTCAGTCTAAAAATGTGCGTAGAAATCATTGTTTTTAGCACTTTCCCACAAAGTTGAAAAGTGCTTACGCATTCGGTTTGTCTGGCCATCTGGCCGGCTGGATGTCCGTCTGTCCGCGCTCTAACTCCCATAAATATACTCGGATTGCTATGAAATTTTTATACGTTAATGAGGTTTACCCTACCACGAACCCTATTGAAAATGAAGTATCTACCATGATTAGTTTATCTACAGAGAGAATCAAAAGTTCCCCATTACATTACGGCCTATGGGGAAAAATCGTTTATATACTCGGATTGCCATGAAATTTTAGGACGTTATAGACGTTACCCTAGCACGAACCCTATTGAAAATGAAATTTCTACCATGATTAGTTTATCTACAGAGAGAATCAAAAGTTCCCCATTACATTACGGCCTATGGGGAAAAATCGTTTATATACTCGGATTGCCATGAAATTTTAGGACGTTATAGACGTTACCCTAGCACGAACCCTATTGAAAATGAAATTTCTACCATGATTAGTTTATCTACAGGGCGAATCAAAAGTTTCCCATTACATTACGGCCTATGGGGAAAAATCATTTCAAAGGAATTTTAAAGATGTTATACCCTGTCAAACATATTTAAATATGCATTCTATTAAATATAAGGTGAAAATGTAGCTATTATTCATTTACAGGGCCACACAAAATAATTCCATTAGATAATGGTAAAATGTTGAATTGTGTGTGACATATTTTAAATATATTAAGCTGTTTCATGTATAATAAAATTGATATATGTCACTGAAGCTTAATATAAATTATACGCTACTGTCATGCATAATATGAAGTACATAGCATTTACAGGGCCATACAAAATATTTCAAATAGTATATTCTTTCCGAAGTACCATATATGTGTCCGATGACGGCTGATGGAGGGATGATATGCGCGTTTATATTTCGCTAAATATATGAACATTATGTGGTGTGTATAAATGTTATAGTTGATATACAGGGCTACCCAAAAGAGCTCACCAGCGTTGCTGAATATGAGCGTAAATTATTTAAACGTGGTTCTTAAATAAGCTATGCATTTTTACGCTGAGCTTCATTCAATTTACTGAGAAATGTTTGCAGAATATAGATAAAAGGATATACAGGGCCACGCAAAGAATTCGGTACATGGACGCCTATGAATGATAATTTATGAGAATGTGATTTTAGTTGTTTTAAAAGTGTTTTAGTTTACAATAAATTTTAGCCTAATGCTGACGTGTAATAAAGGTACAATGTAAACTATAGGGCTGAACAAAAGTGTTCAAGTATGTTTCTATCTAATAGTATGAATTGCTGAAAAAGAAATTTCAAGCTACTGGGTATTTTCTTGCTAAACTAAATTTTCCCATTATATCAACTGACATATGAAATACAGGGCTGTTCAAAAGTACTGGAAGACACATTTGGGATTATTTGGCTATACACTATTATTCATCTAAATAACAAGGCTTTGTTAAAGATTTCCTTAAGTGTTGGAAAGTGCTTCATTATCTATGCTTAATGCATGATTTTTCTTACTTGTTTTATATATATAGAAGGATTTTTTTCTAAAATATCCCTTTGTAATTGAAATATCTGTATTATATTAGCTGTTTTAACTTCAAAAACATTCAAATAAAGATGCAGCGTTGTTTTAACACATATTTAGTCGCAGTTTATATAAATGTTTATGAAAATATGTATTTTCTTTTTCGAACTACGTCAATTTCAAAAATACAAAAAACTATCGGGAGAATTTGATTTTTTATTGACTAATAACAATATAATTCGTGTTATCATTTCTTTTCTTAATTATTGTGCTGTTTTTTAGTTGGTGGAAACTCGAAAAAAATGATTGAATTAGCTGTTAAAAAGGAGAGATTTCTATAATGTTAAATTATGGAAGGTATTTCGCTATATAAATTTTAAATGAGTGCCCAATCCTTAATATTGGATTTTTTTGACAGGACCTTCGGAAGGCACATACCTAAATTAAAAGCTTTCGAATAAGCTATTGCACATCGCTAAATGTTTCCTGGTTCGGATTATAATTCCATTGTATTTTTTTTTATCTTGTTTCATGAAGAAAAAAGTGACAAAACAGAGGTTCTAGATCTCCATAAGTGATCGGTGGAGTGTGATAAACTTTCAGGTTTATAGTAGGATACTTCGCCTTTTAAATTTCGTCGCGATCCGATGATTGGGTTTAAAGTTACTAAGAGACAAACTTTGGACTTTTACATTAGAGATGCTTCTGAGCTCTACTATATGGCACTATCGTGTTGTATGATAATTACCAACCATTGATCACATGGTATGCAAATTATTTTGTTATTCATTCAATATTTTCTTTTTTTTATTAGTACTACTTATTAGAGATTCGTACGTTTTGTTTTTTTGATAAGTAATAAACTTTCCTTTTACCCTTTATTACCAAGCAACTTCTAATTAGCATCTTGTAAAAAAGGCAGTTTTTGGCAGAAAACACGTTTAAATAGAAACAAAGGCAAAGACGCTAAACCAACATGTGCCATTGGATTACTGGGCATTGGACTTGCTTTTTGGACTACTTATTCTTGTGGCATAATCTCAAGTAAGCTTGGAAATAGCTGTTATAAAAAGATACAATAATCTGCAGATGTTAGAGGTGCTGGCAACAAGTAAGGCCCGCGAAGCACACGAGCCTAAACATTTTCTTAAAATCGATGTTGGGTAGCATGTGGTCTCCCGCTGTGGTTATTCTCGCCAGAACATAAAAACGCATTATGTTGGTATAACAGATCATCATTACTTTTTCGATTTTAGTTCTATATATATTTGTTATATTAGGATAGTTTCAGTTTCAGAACCGGTTCAAACCGGTTTTGAAAGTTAAAGTATTTTTTAAAAAAGTAATCTGAAACCAAAATTGAAATAGTAAAAACTAGCCCGGTTGTAGAACGTTCTCAAATATCCTATGGAAAAAAAAATATGTAAAAATATTAAAATTCGAGCGAGATATTTAAAAATAAAGCCCTCATGGACTTTACATTATCATCCGGGTTTTTTTCAGTGATCAGTATGTCGTAGTAACATTTCACGAATGAACGAATTATAAGAAAAACTTCCCCCTTCATGGTATCTCCGGTCACCAGATCTCAAATCCTATGATCTTTGGATATGAGTTACCCCAAAAGCACGCTTTATGGTGATATACTAAACAATTTGGCGGAATTAAAAGATGCGATACTCTGACATGCCCACAGCATTCCTCCAGATATGCTAAGAACTACTGTTGAGACTGCAATTACGATTCCACTTGCTTTCGGAAAATGGTAGACGGAACATTGAACATGCTTTGCAACACATTATAAGCCGATGTCTTCATGTCTTATTTGTGTAACAATATTGCTTACAGCACCATTTTTTTTATTTGAACCCCCCCCCCCCCTTTTTGGCTGGAAATAAATTCCCATAACCTTTTTTAGATTATTAACAAGTTTGATAGCATTTGGTTCAATATTTTTCTTTTTAAGATCATTTCAATATGAAACTTTAAGTATACAGGATGGAACCTCATCGCACATTGGCACATGTGTAATACAATTACTTAAGTAACATTTCACGAATGAACGAATTATAGGCCAAAACTTTCCACTTCTTGGCACCCTCGGTCACCAGATCTCAAACGCTATGATTTTTAGCTATGAGTTACCTCAAAAGCCCTTTTTATGGTGATAATCTAAACAGTTTGGTGGAATTAAAAGATGCGACACACTGACATGACCACAGCATTCCTCCAGATCTGTAAAGAACTACTGTTGAGAATGCAATAATACGATTCCACTTGCTATCGGAAAATGGTGGACGCCACAATGAACATGCTTTGCACCATATTTTAAACCTCTATCTCCATGTTTTATTTGTTTAACAATATTGCATACAGTACCATTTTTTTATCTGAACTTTTTTTCTTTTGGTTGGAAATAAATTTCTATGATCTCCTTTAAACTATTACCAAGTTTGATTACATTTGACCCAATAGTTTTCATTTTAGGATCATTTCAATTTGAAACTTTAATTACACACACCCTGTTAATTAAATGTAAAAATATTTGTTTGAGTTAAAAAAAATGATTTTCACCTATGGGTCAATCAAAGAATGCTTTCATTGGATCCCTACTTCTTCTAAGGAGAGAGAAATAAGAGTCCGCTCCCTGCAGAGACTTTTTAAAAATTTCGATGTACCAGTAAAATGATTGATGGTTTTACCATTATTAAAAAATATAATTATCGTTAAAAATAAAATTTTTGCAAATAAAGTAGAAAATTATTTTGCAAATACTGCTTGCTTAAACTTATGTGATTTATTCAAGGATTCTTTTTTTGTTTTTATATAATTACACCACACGGTCTTAAAAAACAAAATTAAAGATTCATCTGCTTCAGATTTCGGAAAATATAGAAGTTAATGAATTATAGGCATTATATTGCACGTAAAAAAACTTTTAAAAATTTATTTCATTAAATATTTTTTTGTAAAATTTTTAATCAACAATGCTTCCGTGGAAAGTTTTAATATGTTTTAAACATTATTATA
>CAXHSM010000946.1:0-34000 GCA_964019185.1 Maratus speculifer
TTAGATGCCTGTTTACTTTGATAGACTATAACTTCGGGCTTGTCAATTAACCCCTCTCCCCCACAATACACACCCGCGTTAATACGGATTTCCAAGCTCATTTTAAATATTGTTAGTTTGACTACGGTAATTTCTTACTTATATATATTTCTGTTAGATACAATTTCAGTTTTCAGTTGAGTGTAATCCTACCAAATGGAAATTAAAAAATATTAATAAGCTATAAAGTTGATAGTTAGAACTGTACGAACACGTCATATGATTTTGTATGAAGTGTTTGTGACTTTGTTAATGGTCAATAATTAAAAATCTGAGTAACTGGCCAGTGGCCAATGATAACTTTTATCTATATTTTGCATCAACATACAAATGAAAGATTGCTGTAAATAATTATGCACAGATCTGTATAATAAAGACATACATACACGTAAAGTATTTCATTTATTCAGAATTTTTAAAAAAGAAAATAACATTAAAAAAGTATGCCTGACAAAATGTTAAAAAATTCAGCACAATAATTGAAATATTGACTTTCTTAAAATTAAGATTGTAAATTGATACTATAAAATTTTGTTTAGTTTTCGCGTAATCCTTCATTTAATTTACAGAAAGTTTTTAGCTTATGATAATGTGCATAGAATTTTTATTTAATATATAAGTCTGATTATGCATATAAGTTAAATTGCTTAAATACATACTTAAGTGCTAAGTAAAATAACATTTTTAAATGGAGGATTAATTGACTTACGACAGCTTAAGTAAACATGAAATTTGCATTTAATGCACTATATAAAGAATACTATACAAACTTACCTGGTAATTATTTAAATTCTAATCCACAAACTGAGCCCTTTTTTAAACAGTTTATTGGTCAGTTAAATGAAACAGACATAGTTACTTTACGTGAATGAGATTATTTGATCGTTAAAGATCAACATTCGGGAGGTAATTTAGGGAAATTCTACAAATTTACGAAACATGGGGGCGCTATAAAAAGAACGGTGTGTATTTGATCGAAAATCTCTGAGAAAATGTTATCAATAAAGAAAAATGCTTACTGTTTCGTTAAAAATCGAATGTCTTATTATATAGCATTTGGGATTCATGAATTAAGATTTTAAGCAAAAGAACATTACCGTACTTATGAATCACATTTAGGCACAATAACGTTGCCACAAAATTAGGAATATTTTCTAGTAAACGATTTAAAATTGTACCTTTTTATCCTCTATAGATATATGTAGCTTTCAGATTCCAAAGAAGGGAGG
Source organism: Maratus speculifer (assembly GCA_964019185.1). NCBI lineage: Eukaryota > Metazoa > Arthropoda > Arachnida > Araneae > Salticidae > Maratus > Maratus speculifer. Next base: position 1,269 of record CAXHSM010000946.1, read on the forward strand.
GAAGAAGGGGGGGACAAAATTTAAACATTTCTCTACTGATATTACTTTAATTCCACGCTATAGACTCAATATTTTGAAAAGAAATAGTTGCTAGAGCTTCTCCCCTTTCCCCTTTAAGCATTGACTTTGTTTATAATAATTTTTATGCTAGATTTATTGTTTTAGGAAACAGTCGAACCCACTTAAGACGTGATACCGATTAATACCTGAATTTACTCCAGTTCCAATATCACCAGAACATCGCTCTTGCAATAAATGTAAAAAATTTTCATTTAATATAAGATAAAGTTTTCATCCCTCGGACAACAGATCTCGCTTACGACGCGAATGCATACACCTAGATATTAAGTTTTTGATATGAACATCAAACTATTTCCGAATATAATCGCTTTATTTAATGACAGAAATATTACTAGTCGGAAAAAGTGATGGACATTGTAAAAAAAAAAAAAAAAACTTCTAAACTGACACTTAAATTAAACGAATATTACTAATCAAAAATAGTAGGTATTTAATTAATTAAACTTAATTAAACATGATTAATTAAACATGATTAATTAAACATGAAATTTGCATTTAATGCACTATATAAAGAATACCATACAAACTTACCTGGTAGTTGTTTAAATTCTAATCCACACACAGGGCACTTTTTTTAACAGTTTATTGGTCAGTTAAATGAAGCAGACGTAGTTTCTTTACGTTAGTGAGATTATTTGATCTTCAACGTTAAAAATACGAGAGGTAATTTAGGGAAATATGCTAAACTTACGAAACATTTGGGCGCTATAAAATCAACGATGTCTATTTGATCGAGAATCTCTAAGAAAATGTCATCAATGCAGAAAAATACATACAGTTTCATTAAAAATCTAATGCCTTATTGTATAGCATTCGGGAATCCTGTATTAAGATTTAAAGTAAAAAAAAAAGATTACCGTACTTATGAATCACATTTAGGCACAATAACCTTGCCACAAAATTAGCAATATTTTCTAGTAAAAATCTTAAAATTGTACCTTTTCATCCTCTATAGACATATGTAGCTTTCAAATACCAAAGAAGGGAGGGGAGAGGGGGGGGACAAAATTTAAACATTTCTCTACTGATATTACTTTAATTTCATGTTATAGACTCAATATTTTGAAAAATAAAATAGTTGGCTAGAGCTTCTCCCCTTTCCTCTTTAAGCATTGACTTTGTTTATAATAATTTTTATGCTAGATTTATTGTTTTAGGAAACAGTCGAACCCACTTAAGACGTGATACCGATTAATACCTGAATTTACTCCAGTTCCAACATCACCAGAACATCGCTCTTACAACAAATGTAAAAATTTTCCATTTAATATAAGATAAAGTTTTCATCCCTTGGACAAAAGATCTTGCTTACGACGCGAATGCTTATACCTAGATATTATCGCTTTATTTTATGACAGAAAGATTACTATTCGGAAATAAAGATAGACATTGTAAAAAAATCCTCTAAACTGGCACTGCTGATTAAATAAGTCAAATGTTACTAATCGGAAATAGCAGATATTTGGAGAAAAATTTGCGGTATTAAGATCGAGAATTTCGTCAAACAATCACTGATAAAATAATTTCGTAAAACGATCACTGGTCGAATTTGAAAAAATAGGCTTCAAAATGAACAATAAGATAGGCATACGCACTTTCATTCCAAATTTAGTTGGTCTAAATCCCATAGTCTTTTTCTTCAACTGAGGCAACAAAATGAATCACACTCAAAAAAGTAGTTCATATGGAAATAAGGACCAAGAAGAGTCCCCAGAGTCTAAACTGGGAAAAAAATATTCGAGAATCACAATTAAATGCGTAGTTAAAGCTTCGGTAAAAATTAGTGACTCTAGTTTCCATACTCGATTTATAACTAAGGGAGCAAAATAATAAACACACAAAAAATTAGTTTTTTTACATGTAAAATATATCTCTAGAGCTGTACAGGGCAGAATTTGAATAAAAGCTTTGAAATGCACAATTACAAGAGTATACGCACCTTCGTGTTATTTTGTTAAAGCGCAAGATCTCTTAGTCTTTTCTCAGCTGGGATGATAAAATGGCATACACGCAAAATAACGATTTTTCTGTAATTAATATACCAACCACAAAATAAGGAATATTACACAAAAAACATATATAACTTTTCACAGATTACCAATGATTTCTATTTTAGAATAAATTCGAAAAGTTACACAAAAGCTCAAAAAGTATACTAAAACTAAAGAATGTTACACAGAAAATATTCGGAACATTTCACAGTTTATCAGTAATTTCCACTTTCTCAACTATTCCGAAAAGTTACACGAGATTATGGAAGGTATTACACAAGATTTCTCGGTATTCTTGTATGAGCAGAAATAATCCGAGAAAACCCAGGAATGTTACACAGTAAATGCTAAGAACATTGCGCAAATTTTTTACAGTGATTAAATGTTAATTTCATTAAATATGTCAGAGAATTGAAAACTACATATTTCCTCTCATTAAATAAATTTCTGGTTTAAAGTACAATTTTTTGATTTAAAAAAAGCCGGAGGTTGGCATGTATGTAAGGGTGAATTCGAAAAAATATTTTTACCCTCAACGGCACGAAATTTTCACATACATTTTCACACTCGTTTTTAAAAGCAGAAACATGAAACTTGCAGATGTGTTTTTTGAAGAGGTGTATAAGATGCTGTATGATTTTTTTCGCTCAGTTCATTAGAATTGGATTTATAAACAATTATTTTCTCAGTATGACCATATTTTTCGTACCTAGATTTCCCACTTCAGAAAATTCGATTCAAAATGCCAACTTTGGCAGCTTGCAATGTTTTCTGCATTTATCAAACAGTCGTCAAGCGTGGCACATCGTGTAATCTCTAAACAAGAGCATTTGTCAGTTTGATGCATTTGAAAGCAAAAATGAATTTAAAAATAAATCTCAAAATAATCAGTGTGAATTGGAATATATCCTTAAGGAGGAGAAATGAATAAATGATTATCGACGCTTTCTTTAATACGTTTTTCTGTCCTGTTATTATTTTTAAAATTATTCTTTTTATCTATAGTTAAATTAAATTGCTTTGAATGAAATTTTAAATAGTTGCCTTCCCACATAATTATGCAAAGTCAGCATTATGTTCTACATTCACTTATATAAAATTGTATCTGATGATCGCCAAAAAACTTTCAGCCTTCCTGTAAAACCACTTTTCAACAAGAAAATGTTCATTAAGAGAAAGAAATGAATATCCATGTTTTTATTTAATGCCTTTTTCCATCATTTTATTATTTTGAAAATTATTCTTTCTAATGATAAAATTGATATGAATAAAATTTTAAATCCCCCCTCCCTCTTCTCACACTTTTAAGGCCTCAAACTAGGCACAGATTAAGACCCGGATGATAATGTAAAGTCTATTTGAGCGTTCTTTTCAAATATCTCGCCCAAATTTTAATATTTTCACATGATTTTTTTTTTTTTTTTTTTTTTTTTTTTTTGCATAGGATAGCTGAGGACGATCTACAACCGGCCTAGTTTTTACTTTTTCGATTTTGCTTATATATTTTTTATATTACGATAGTTTCAATTTCAGAACCGGTTTAAACTGGTTTTGAAAGTTAAAGTAACTTTTTAAATAAAATCTGAAGCCAAAACTGAAAATGTAGAAACTGATCCGGTTGTGGATCGTCCTCAGCTATCTTGTGCAAAAAAATCATGTAAAAATATTAAAATTTGGGCGAGATATTTGAAAAGAACTCTCCCATAGACTCCACATTATTATCCGGGTCTTTTTCTGTGCCTAGCGTTGCGCCTTAAGTAAAGGTACCTTTATGCTCCACATTCTCTTATAGAAGACTTATCTGATGAATTCCTAAAATGTTTCAGGATTCCTGTAAAACTACTTCTTCACCAAGCGAATGTTCATTAAGGAGAAAAATGAACTTTCATATTTTTATTAAATATGTTTTTCTACCATGTTATTATTTTGAAAAATTATTCTTTTTATCTACAGTTACATTAAATTACTTTAAATAAAATTTTAAATAGTCCTCTTCCCACACAATTATGTAAAGGTAGCATTATGTTCCACATTCACTTATAGAAGGCTGTATCTGATGAACTTTCAAAATGTTTCAGCCTCCCTATAAAACCACTTTTTCAACAACAAAATGTTGATTAATGAGAAGAAATGAATATTCATATTTTTATTTAATGCTATCGTGTTATTATTTTGAAAAATATCTTATCTTTCGATAAAAATGATTTGAATAAAATTTGAACCCCCTCCCCCCCCAATTACCACTCTATTAAGTAAAAGAAACTTTATGCTCCACATTCACTTATAGAAGGCTTATCTCATGAATTCCCAAAATGCTTTAGCATTCCTGTAAAAACACCATTTCAATGTTCCATTTAATACATTTTCTGTCATGTTATTATTTTGAAAAATATTCTATCTGTCTATATTTACGTTAAATTACCTCGAATAAAATTTTAAATACCCCTCCCTTCCCACATTGCTATGTAAAGGCGCCTTTATGCTTTACATTCTGTTATAGAAGATGAACTCCCAAATCTGATGAGTTTGATTAACTCCCAAAAATGATCCAGCCTTCCTGTAAAATCTGTTTTTTAAGAAGACATTGTTTATTAAAAAGAAGAAATTAATTCTCATGTTTTTATTTAATACTTTTTTTTCGCGTTCTTATTTTGAAAATTATTATTATTATTATTATTATTAATTGCCTGTATTTTTATTTAAATGATCTGAATAAAATTTTAAATATGTTCCCTTCGCACATTTTTATATAAAGGTGCTTTTATGCGCCACATTCACTTATAGATTCTGTATCTAAAGTACTCTGAACAATACTTTAGGCTTCCTATATAATCACTTTTTAAACAACGAAATGTTCATTAAGCCCTTGGGAACGAGCGACACGTATACGTGCCGCAAAATGGCTTAAACATCCTTGTTTATACTATTATTTTAACACAATCTAACTTTGAATATTTCCAACTGAGCGAAAAATTGCCCAGGTAAAGCATTGGTCTTGTAAACCAAGTATCCGGGTTCGATTCCCGGCCTGGGCAATTTTTCGCTAAGTTGGAAATATTCAATTCGTATCCTTGTTTATCCTCACCAGTAAAAATTTACTGTAATATTTGCCTTATTCAATCGGAGCATTTTTTTTTTTTAATTCAATAAGGCACAAATTTCTGTTTTTAAAAAGCAGTGCCAAAACATTAAATATTTCGTAAAAGGCTCCCGTCGCGAAAAGTTAAGAAGAAGAAATGAATTTCTATGTTTTTTCTGTCGTGTTCTTATTTTGAAAATTAATTTATTTTATTTATTTATTTATTTGCCTACATTTAAATTAAATTGATTGTAATAAAAATTTTATTACTTTCTCCCCCTCTCCCCACTCTTTCCCACACTATTATGCAAAGGTGCCTTTATATCCCACATTCACTTATAGCAGGCTGTATCTTGATGAACTCCCAACGTTTCAGCCTTCCTGTAAAACCACTTTTACAACAAGGATATGCTTATTAGGAGAAGAAATGAGTTTCCATGATTTTATTTAATGCGGTTTTTATTTTATTATTATTATTTTTTTCATCTGTACATGTTATTGTATTTAATCTATTATATCTGTGGCTACCGGTAATAACCAAATAAGACACATTTTATATATTTTGAGTAATTAACGTTTAGAGTTTTCAAAAAGGTCTTTTTATCATTACTTTTATAAAACAGATTAGAACTTAATAATTTTCACTACATTCAATTAGGATATAAGAACCTCTTTTTTGTCAAAATAGTCATATATAAAATTGTTTTTTATTATTCGATAACCGATTAAAAATGTAACTTTGTCTGATTATTACCGTTTTACATATACTAAAAATAAATGTAAAACGGTAATAACTAGATAAAGTTGCATTTATTTTTAATAAATGTAAATAAAATTAAATATTTATTTATAATTTAAACAATAATTCCACAACAATTAAATACATTGTCAATTTTTTTATTAAATTAAAATTAAATTATTTGATTTTTTGTTAAATTATAATTAATATATCTTTGGCGTTATTAAAAAATAATTTTTTTAATTAGTAATTAAGTTAAATTTATAAGTTCTGTTCTAATTATGATAAAAAAAATTTCATTTTTATCAACTTTTATTATTATAATTGTTTATTTATATTATATTAAAATAATACATAGCATTAACCAGATCATTTACTTTGTGTAATTATTTTGCAAATTAATCCACAAGCTGGTTGCAGTTTCCCGCCACAGATATGTAATTTTTATAGTTTATTGACGTTAATTTAATTATTTAGAGATATTTATAAGTTATACAAGCCATTTTTATAATTATAGAGGATTTAAAAAAATAAATAGAAATCTTATCTGTTATTACCGTTACTTTATGCACTTACCCTATTATTACTGTTTTTTCAATTTTTAAATGAAAATTTGATACTTCTAGGTTATCCCGTCGACCATTTTCGCCAAATTATAAAAATCGCCAAACTAATAGCCAAGTTATATTTAGTGACATAATTTTTATTTTAAATAACTAAAGAACAACTAAATTAGTGACACATAAATAAAAACACAGTTAAAAAGAGAATTTAAAACCACATTTAAACATGTGTATCGTGTTTAATGTGACATTCACAATCATCCATTATCGACATTTAATCTTATAATTTGGCGTCAGATTTTTGGTCGACGGGATAATCTAGTAGTATCAAAAATTTATAGTCGCCTTATGACGGGAAGTATTCAATTTTCATTTTTCAATACTATGTCAGATGAAAGTACTCTTTTAAAGCTACATTTTCCCAAATTATCTCAATTTTTTCAAAAATATGCCTTACCTGGTTATTACCGGAAGCCACAGATATATAGAGGAGAAAGTCCAAATACCGGCTACTAGGTTTCTGAGAACTACCAAAAAGAGCCTATAGTGGTAATAGGTTGAGTTTGTACTTTTAATTGTGATAAGGAAGTATCGATAAATATATCGCTGAAACCTCTATCATTAACAAACAGTAAAAGCAAAATTGTCGAAATGACGAAATTCAAGACATCAACAGTTTTTCAGGCACGTTTATCTTCCTTTTTTTAAAATATACTTATCGTTAATGTTAGCGTGAATTGATGATTAAACTATTTTCTAAACATATTTAGCACTCAGTTGCACATTATTATTTTACTATATGAATTAACACTACTGCTTTTAACTTAAACACAGTAGTGACGCTTAAACACAGTAGTAACATAAGCGCAATACACGAATATCGGCTGCCAAGAGTGGTCTAAATACCGGCTCCGGCTTATCGGTATATACACCTCTGCGGATTTACTCTATTTAAAAAGGAAGAAAATAAATGATTTTAAATTATTACATAGTTGATAAATTAATTTAAACAGTTCAGAAATAGTTCTATAGTCTCATTTCGCAATAAGAAAAGAAGTAACCGTGGTCACAAGTCTTCAACAGCGACACTGATTATCGGATCACTTCACTGAAAAGTGCTGTTGAACACTCCAAAATTGCTTGCAATAAATGTGAAGTGAAAGAAGAAAAATTATGAAGGTAAATAGGAGAAAAAAAACAGATGAAATTATGTATGTTTTCTGCGTTTAAAAAATGTTACTAAGCTATAAAATTTATTAACATAATGTTTTTATTACTAAATAATTAAAATTAGCAGTATTTATGTGATTCTTTTGGGAAAATAAATCAGGCAGTCAGTGTTTCAAAATTTGCGTTGAATTTTGCCTTTTATAAATAGAAAACGCCTTTTAAACTGATTTTTCTCTCTAAACAAATTTAAAACCTGTCAAAGTACCCTGCTGTAACTTTTCCTTTTACTAGTTGTGTATTTATAGGATCTAAATTGAAAACAAAAGTGGTAGTCGGTATTTGGATCTTTTCCTCTACTGTGTTTACTCACATATTAATCGCACCTTTCTTTATATATATATATATATATATATATATATATATATATATATATATATATATAATTTTTTCCTTGTGAGTGTCTAGCTATGACTATTATGCGGGGAAATGTACTACACAATATTGTACACTCTTATGCTAAAACTTTACTAGCATAAAAATCACATTGTAATGAAATTAGCAGTGTGACAGTTATTTGAAGAATCGAAGACTTAACGTTACAAAAACATTTATTTCACAAAACACAACAAACACACACAAAATATACGACGATTACAGATGAGATTTTCGACAGACATGGGAAGTATTCACCTTGGATAAGGTGAAGAACATTTTACATGTCAACGGTGCGACATGTTTTCAGTCGGGCTAGCTCAGATCTCTCTCTGGGGGGTAAGAAAGATGTTCCATGCAAGGAACCAATGAAAACAGCGCCCTCTGGGCTCTGGAAAGAATAGTGGAGTTGAGAGGTGCGTTACATTCTCCCCCTCTGGTTCCGAAAACGTCCCGATGAGGAACCAGCAACCTTTGGTGGTCTACCACGCTTTCGTAGCGGTTGTACAGGCAACTCGTCAGCACCTTGATATGGACTGAGTGCGGATGTGTGGTAAGTACCTACCGGAATGTCCGTATTACTCGGATGAGCAACCTCATAAGTTGTTAAGGATCTTTGAGTTAAGATGGTATAGGGACCATCTCTGCGCGGCATGAATTTGGCACTGCGTTTTTGTTTAGCGTTACTAACTGGATGTAAGGTCACCCACACCTGATCTCCAGGACTATAATTTGGATCTAGTCGGCGCTTTTTATCTGCATAGAATTTCCGCTTATCTTGTTTCTCTTCGATTAAATCGTGTACCCTAGATGAAAATTTTGCAAAATTTTTAAGGTACGGGGTAATTTCGGGAACAAAATTATCGTTATTTATTACAACCCTTAAATCATGCTTAACATCATCGAGTGTACGCATCTCACGCGCGAACTGCAAATACGCAGCAGTTTGACCTGTCGTCTCACATTTTGCTGAATTCATGGCGAATCTAACAGCTGGTAAACGTTCTTCCCAGGAGGCATGGTCATCTCCTACTAAAATGGCGAGTCGGGGTTTTAAATCTCGATTTTTACGCTCAACAGGGTTCGCTTGAGGATGGTAAGCGGGTATTAAGCTTTGTTTAATGTCCAATAAGTGACATAACTGTTGCATGATATCGCTCACAAATTGGGGTCCATTATCACTAATTAACCTTCTAGGTAACCCGTAACGTAAAAATATTTCATTTAAAAGTGTTAATGCACATTCCCTAGCGGTAGCCTGTGGCAATGCAAACAGCTCCAGCCACCGTGTTGCACAATCCTCAACAATGAAAATCCATCGTTTTCCTGTCTTGCTTTCAGGAAGGGGTCCAAATAAATCTATAGAGAGAGTTTCCAGTCTTTGTGGGAGTTTGTAATAGTCCTGCAGGTTTTTGATTAGAGGCTTTATACCTGTTACAATCAGGGCAAGATTTGACATATTCTGTTATAAATTTTCTCATACCTGTCCAGTAATATCTTTTAATAATTCGTCAGAAAATTCCTTCGGCGCCATAATGTCCAGCGGTCGAGGCATCATGGTATTCTTTCAAAATTCGTTCACGATCATGAGCTGGAACTACTAACTGAGCTTCTTCGACTTCAGAGTCAGGGGCATATCTGTACAGTACACCCTAGTTCATTAAATAACCTCTTTCGGTCCAATTAACCAAGTCTGTAGCAGGAGGGCTACTTTCAAAACATTCAATAATTTCCTTCAGCTCTGGATCTTTTAGTTGGTCTTCTCGAATGACTTTAGATTAGAACTTTCAGTAGGAAAGTCCACTATAACAGCATTCACCTCACATGAATCTTGAGAATACTCTGGACGAGATAGCATATCAGCAACAACGTTTGCTTTCCCTGGGATATATTCTATCTTCAGATTGTAGGACTGTATCTGTAATGCCCATCGGGCCAACCTACCTGATGGAGACTTTAGGCTCATCAGCCATCGGAGTGGTTGATGGTCGGAGGCTACGATGATTTCAGAACCTTCAATATACCCTCGAAATTTATTTAGAGCCCATACAACGGCTAAGACTTCACGTTCTGTAGTAGAATAGTTACACTCAGCAGAATTAAGCAGTCTGCTGGCATATTCGACGAGATGTTCCTCGGATCCTTCGCCTTGAAGTAGAACTGCACCGAGAGCGTATGCGCTGGCGTCTGTTCGAATAATAAAGGGTCTTGACATATCAGCTTGTTGTAATATAGGAGCGGTCACCAGACATTGTTTTAGAGTGACAAATGCGTTTTCTTCTTCGGGTCCCCATTTCCACTCAACATTCTTTTTAGTAAGATTACTTAGAGGACGTGAAACTTCAGCAAAATTAGAGATAAACCTGCGATACCAGGAACATGTTTGTAAAAAAGATTGCACTTGTTTAACAGTCTTTGGGGAAGGTATATTCATAATGGATGCCACTTTTTCTTCGTCCACTTCAATTCCTTTGTTTGTAATCCAATGACCCAGATATTTGACACGTGAACAAACAAAATGACATTTATCACGGTTAACATGGAGTTTAAATTTGGCCAGTCTTTCAAATACTAATCTCAGATCAGAAAGATGTTGCTCGAAGGTCGATGACAGAACAATCATATCATCTAGATATGTCAAAATTTTAACACTGCTAAGTCCATAGCGGAATTTATCTATTAACCTTTGAAATGTTGCCGGAGCATTGCGCAATCCAAAAGGCATTCTTATATAGCGAAACGTTCCGAATGGACAAACGAATGCTGTTTTATCTCTATCAGCAGGATAGACATTAACTTGGTGATAACCAGATTTTAGGTCAATGGTTGACATGTACGCTGTGGGAGCTTGCAATAAATCATCCAGTCTGGGAAGTGGATAAGTGTCCGGAGTTGTCTTCTCGTTGAATTTTCTATAGTCTATGCAAAGACGCATCTCACCATTAGGTTTCTCTATAAGGACAACAGGAGCTGCATACGGAGATTCGCATTCTTCTATAACACCCTGTTCTAGCAACGCATCCAATTCTTTCTTCAACAGCTATATTTTCATAGGTGACATTCGGTAGGGTGGTCCTGCTACTGGTGCATGATCCCCTGTGGGAATATGATGTTCCATAAAAGGAGTAGGCTCTACCCCTGGTTTGAACACATCTTCGTATTCTCGAATCAATTCACTCAATTCTTCTCTTTGGTCTTCAGATAGATGATTTCCTTCTTCGTCACGTAGCACGCATGAATTAAAACAGTCGGCATGCTCTTCGGAATCAATGAGTCATTGTTTATATAAAAATCAAAAGTTTGACGAGGACTGTCATGAAAATACCACTGTATGTTCATTACATCAAGAACAATTCCTGCCTTTTGTAGGAAATCCATACCTAACAAAGTACGATTACCTTTAGCTTTTGGTAAAACAAGGACTTCTAACTTGAAAGATTTTCCTCTTACTTCAACTGTTTCCTCTGTATATAAGACTTCATTAGTTACTGTACTACCATTAGCTAAAGTCATTGTAATGACTTTGGTTTTAAAATCAATTCCCTGTGATTTTAATAAGTTATACAAAGCTTCTCCCGCAATAGAATTACTGGCACCTGTGTCAGTACACGCAGTTCCATAAAATCCATTTATGTGGACATCTATAATAGCAAGGTGGGCAGAGTCTGAAACACACGTATACAAGACTACGCTATTAATTTCTGTAGATCCCTTTTTGTTCGAAGGATTTCATTTGGGACATTTTGAGTGAATGAACCCAGGATACCCACACCCATAACACGTTAAAGGGGGTCTATGGTCCGAACGCATTCTATTGTTATCGTGAAAATTTTCCCTTTTCGGCTTAAAAGTATCATCTTTAAATCTATCATGTTTGTCGTAAATTTTATCTTTACTGGGTATTTGTTTTTAGGGATACTGCTATACGTTTCTTTTCTAGAATCTTTCCGAATACTATCGTAATTATCTAACTTTTCCGCTAGTTCTGCTGGAGATATTATATCACCCCATTGGTCCAAAAAATGGTCCCTGAAGTCAGGTGGAGCCCTTTTTTTGATCTGATTAGCTATCATGAGATCCCGTAATTGATCAAACGTACTAATATTAAGACCTGAAATTCAGCCATTAAAATAATTTTGCAATTCAAAATAGAAATCTTTCCACGTGCATTCTTGAGCTTTCCTGTGTTTACTGAATAACTGTCTGAATTTTTCCGAACTCAATTTAAATCTTTTCAAAAGCATTGTTTTTATATGTGCATAGTTTTGAGATAATTCTTCGGGTTCCCTGGCTATCAAATTAGCAATATCACTGGGGACCGAACCAATTAAATGTGTAACCCAAATATTTTCCGGAAATTTTAGAAATTTTAATTGGCGTTCAAACAATGTTAGAAAAATACTAATATCGTCATTATTTGGATCGAACTTAGGAACTAACCTTTGCAATTCAAATTTCAGATTTTGCTCATCCGAAGTATTCAAAGTTGAAGCACTAGAATCAATTTTATTCTCAATTCTCATTTTCGCAAGTTCGAAAGCTCTTTCTTGTTCTAACCGACGTTCTTTTTCAGCCTGTTCTTCTTTTCTAGTATTTATTATAGTATTTAACATTTCCTTTACAAAATCTTCTTTATAGTTAGGACTATTCTCTATTAAAGTTCGTAAATCAACAATTTTATGCGACGCGTCTACAGTTTCTCCTAATTCCTCAGCCAAAATCTTTAAATCTTCCTTTTTCCCTTTAGCTAAAAACGCCATTTTCCTAACTTAATTTAAAACTCAACAAATTATAAAACAAATCGAAACAAACTTTGGTTCCCTGTACGGAAAATCACTTACCAAAAAGTTAAACAAAATAATCAAAATAAACATATAAACAATATTGCAGTGAAATTTAAACAAAAATTATTCTTACTAAAGCAATAACCTGTTTTGATAACTAATAAATATATAAACAATATTGCAATAAGATTCAAACATTAATTTTCTTACTAAAGCAATAAACCCCTTTTTATAATAGAAATGTAACTAAATACTTATGTAATTACCACTCAAATACCTTTTGTAAAATTTAACGTGATCACGTTTCAATTATTATACACATAAATACATTTTAAATCAATTAATATAACCCATAAAATCACTTAAATAAACCATATCATTAAACACATTTCAATAATAGTAATAAAAAGAAGCAATTTTCTAAGTTACTTTCGTTTTACTGGTACCAGTTTGAATAACAGAAATGACAAAAAAGTAAAAAAAAAAAAAAACATGTAATCTTTAAAGATATTTCGAACAGAATAAAATAAATAAAAATAAAATTATGTCATGACTTTTTTATCACATAAAACAAAAAGAAAATGAATCAAATAAATATTTCACACCACCAAAGAATAAAATGAATCAAATAAATATTTCACACCACCAAAGAATAAAATTAATCAATGTTACTATGAAATCGAAAACATGACAGAGTTCTGTTCTTTTTATTTTATTTCACATGAAAGATTATTCAATAATCGTAGATCATTAGTACGGCTTGCATTTTTTTATTTTATTTTCTGGCGAATAAACAGCATTTCTTCATTAGATTTTCGACGGTTGTTGCTAGAACATTTTTGTTCTAAAATGCATCCATGACGTAACCAGCACTTCGTTTTGAATCAGACATTCGTAAGAAGCTTTACACATGCAGCTTTTTAATATATAAACTAATGCCGTGAGAATCGACGTCCCACTGACAAAAGAAGTATGTTATTTATAGATTATATGATGATGAAGAATTATTTGCACTTTCAGAACTTGGCGTTCTAAGCCCCACGTTGGGCGCCACTGTTTGTGACAGTTATTTGAAGAATCGAAGACTTAACGTCACAAAAACATTTATTTCACAAAACACAACAAACACACACAAAATATACGACGATTACAGATGAGATTTTCGACAAACATGGGAAGTATTCACCTTGGATAAGGTGAAGAACATTTTACATGTCAACGGTGCGACATGTTTTCAGTCGGGCTAGCTCAGATCTCTCTCTGGGGGTAAGAAAGATGTTCCATGCAAGGAACCAATGAAATCATCGCCCTCTGGGCTCTGGAAAGAATAGTGGAGTTGAGAGGTGCGTTACAGCAGTCTATTAATTGTTTCCAGATCATGTGCTGTTTATTAAATATCATTTTTCTTTTTATGGTAAAATTTTTATAGACATAAAATTTACAAGTAATCTTTTAGAAAATTTCGACAAAAAATTCTTATAATAAATCACTTTCACTGAAGATATCGGTTCACTGTAAAATATATCCGTTATTATACACAAACTTTTCCGTAAAAATTACTGAATAGTTTTATTTTTCCGAAAAAAAACAGAAGAATTTCCGTATTTGACATTTTGGAGTCACTAATCCCGTTAAATAACGGAAGTGTTCCGTTATTTTTGTTAATTTTCCGAAAACAGTAGAGTTTAGTGGTGCCATCTACCAGGAAAATAAAAAACTTATACTGATTGACGTTTTTTAAACAATTTGCTAGACTATTTCGCTATTTCAATCTGTTTTAATAATAAAAAGCTAACTTATTTTTAAAATATTAAGAAAATAATAATAATTAAAAAAATAAAACATAAAATATTAATTCTTTTTAAGTTTGAAATAGCTGAAAGGGAAAGTTGATTGTGATTTTAAAATGTTTAATTTATTTTTATCATATATATATGTATATTAAGTGCGTTGGATATTTTGAAAAAAGTGGAAAGAAATTCTTCTTTTGATTTTAATATATATATTTTTTTAATTTATTCAAATTAAGAATTTCGCACATAAAATTAAAAATATATCGAAATATATTACCGAAATTCTTATAATCTTGGCGATTACATAAGTTATAAAAAAATCAATAACTGAAATTTATTTTATAACCCATTGTAATTATCTTTATTGAGTTTACCTTAGATCGTCATAAAATAATTTGTTAAAATGCACGGTTTTTTTTCTTTCTTTTAGTATGTTAATATTTTTTTAAATAAATAAATAAATATCAATAATATTACAATAGAATTTTAAAACTTTTCAAAAAAAGAAGGAAACAAAACTCTTAATAAATTCTTTCATGCATGTAATATCTTAAAGACTAATTTTTATATATATAAAACCAAAATTAATAAGCTAAATATTAGAAATTATGCAAAGAAAATCTGTAAAACATTTAGAATTATCCATTCAATAGAAAAATATTATCTCTACAAAAATAAACCTGCGTTCAAAATCTTATCTTTACTTTACGAAATGCATCCGAAATAACTAAAGATATTTGAAAGGGTCGTTTGAATAATCCTGGTGTAATGGTATTACACTGCAAACTACGACACAAGAGGCCCCGGGTTCGAACCCCATGGAAGGTATGTAACATTTCTTCACTGTTGTTTAAATTAATTGTACATAATGTGCCCTGATATTAACGTGTCTTTGAAAAGTAAAGAATAAAAGTCACAAAGATGTTAGTTAGTCCTTGAAAAATTCTTTTAACTTTTCAAACAAAAATTTTTACATAAGGAAAAAAAAAACGGAAATATTTTGTGAAAAAGAAGAAATATTTCGGAAAAATTTACGGAAATTTTTTTCCGTTAAAAAACGGTAGTACTGGCGTCTAGATTACCAGTACTATTTCCGTTTTTTAAAGGATTTTTTTTTACGTATTCTAATGTGAATTGGTGTCTGTAGAATCTCCGTCATTCCATAAAATGTCATCTTCGCTTCCATCCAAAGAGTTTTAGATACCTGTCATCTTAAAACTTTTTGAAATTATATCGTTTGTTATTAATGCCCATCTCCGTAATGTGTAATTACACTTTAGTTTCAGGGATAGACTCCTTAATTTTCCTCTGGGTGTTTTTCTTTATTCCCAATTGTCCATACAATCTCCATATATTGTCTTTATATACCCTTACATTGTCTTTAAATCTTTGATAGACGATACATCTATAGCGGTTGCAGAATCGGTGTGAGTCCCCAGGAATTATCTTAAGATCTGTTTGTCTTCTGACATTATAACAAGATGTCCTTAGAACCACCTAAACCAGCATGACTAATAAGAAGAAGATGTCTAGATGAAAGTCTAGATGAAGATGTCTAGATGAAAGTCTAGATGAAGGTCTTGATGAAAGTCAAATACGTGACTGAGACTTTTATGCGAAAAAAATATTTTAAAGATTTTTTCACTTTAAGAAATCACTCGATTCGCTAAAAAAAAAGACCTGGGTGATAATGTAAAGTCTATGGGAGCATTATTTTCAAATATCTCGCTCAAATGTTAATATTTTTAAACGATTCTTTTTTTTTTTTTTTTTTTTTTTTTTTTTTTTTTTTGCATAAGATAGCTGAGGACGATCTAAAACCGGTTAGTTTTTACTAAAATTCCTTTAACTTTCGGAACCAGTTTCAACCGGTTCTGACATTCAAACTCTCATAATATGAAAAAAGTATGTAATCAAAATCGAAAGTAAAAGGGTCTAGCCCGGCTGTAGATCGTCCTCAGATATCCTATGAAAAAAAAAAATCATGTAAAAGTGATAAAATTTGAGAGAGATGTTTGAAAATAACGGTCCCATAGACTTAAAATGATCATCCGAGTCTTTTCGAGTGAGTCGATTGACCTCTTAAAAATGGGGATGCCACTATTGCGCGAGAGTGACTGTTACGCAAGTAAAACACGGTATTGTAAGTATTTTAACAATATTGAAAATATTGTAGGTTGTTGCATCGTAAGATGCGTGCATGTAAATTCGAAGCAAAGGTCTGTGTAATGTGTGTACAAGGCAATGTGTTATGAATATAGAAAGGCCTTAATGCGTGAAAGTAATTTAAAAATATAAAAGCATTTAACCCTTTCCGGCGCAGACAAATTCTGTTCGTAAAATAAGAAATTGTTGACTGACACCGGAATTTACAAAAGACTTTTTTAGAAATTAAGAATTCCCTGATTTAAGCTGTCATTGTAAAAGTAGAATTTTACTAAAATATTATTGGTGCCGTTTGTAAGTTTGGAATTAAAATTAGGTGTTGCCGGAGTGGTAACACTGCGCCGGAAAGGGTTAATGACAATGCTATTCGATACTTCTAGAAAAGTCTTTTAATATTCCTGTCAAGTAAGTAAAATATACCAGTAAGGTATAAATTATATGATTTTTTGACATAAGTGAAATCCATGTTAGGGCCAGATAAAAGTTTGCTTAATAGAAGAGGTTTCTTCCCTCACGTGGAAACACCTGTTAACGCGAGAATATTTTTAATATATCTCATTTGCAGTTAAATCTTTTTACATGATACCTTTCCTTTGGTTATCTGGAATCGATCACTACAAAGATCGTTTTTTACATTGTTTATGAGGATACTTTCTCTTTCGAAATCGGTTCCGATAGTGAAAGTTTAATTTTTAAAATTGCAAGAAAAATCAAAAAGGTTAAAACACGACCTTTTTATAGATCTATCTCAACTGTCCAGTGCAGAAAAAAAATCACTTAAAAATATTAAAATGCAGACGAGATAGTAAAAAATAAATAACATTAGATATCGGATGTTCTTGCGTGTGAGTGAAGTACCCTGCTAATTCGTTTTCGCAAGATGGTTTTTTTCTTATATGTGGGCTTTCTTGCATTCGAACATTGTCCGAAAATTGCAGTTGGGGAAAATCGAAACTTAAACTTACAACATCTGTTACCCGCTTATGTCCCACCCTAAACTTCATTTCCGCTCTACTGTTTATTATCATAAAGGAAGCCCCTCAAAAGCAGAAAAGCCCACCGCTTTCTGAAATTAAAAGAATCTGTAGAAGTACAGGATAAACGTTTTAAATTGTAATTATTTTTTTTAAATAATACGTAAATTTGTGCATGTAAAAATAAAGTTATTATTTTCATTAAGATTAAATCTCTATAAATTTTATTGTTTGTTTTGTTTATTTGCTTGTTCGTTTCCTTTTTCTTTATCAGCGGCAAATTTTGTTTCTTGCGCACGTTTCCGTCGTCCCATCATCAAAAATGTGTTGTTCACTTAACATTAGTAAATGTTCTCTAAAAATTAGTATAGTATGCCAAAATGTCATAATGATGGATGATGGTAACGATGTATATTATCGCTTTTATAGCTCATAGATTCATTTTTGACTATGGCATAATTTCAATTTTTATGTCACATAACAATTGAAAAATGTATTTTAAAATATAAATTTTTTTGTAAACATTAGCTCATAATTCACTTAACTTATTTTGTTTTGTGTGGCTGTTAAAGTAATTTTCATGGTGGATTTTTAAAAAAACCTTTCTTTACAATAAATATCTGTTTGTTGTAACTAAGGTAAATGTGACAGATTTACTTTCATTAAAAATTGCCTGCTCATTTTTCTTGGTGAATACGGTTGTTACTTCAATTAGCCACTATTGCGCTGATTTTAACTGATCAATATTTAAAAAAAAAAACTTTCAATAGGTCCTACCTTTTTTTTTTTTTTCATGTCTTTTAAGATATTTAAATCTTTTATCACCGGATTTTTCAAAACAGACATTTTTGCCTAATTTAATTTTAAATAATGTAATATCTTTAAAATACACCGCAAACCATTTTCCCCCATAGGCCGTAATGTAACGGAATTCTTTTTTGTATCTCTGTAAATGAACTGTAAATGCTATACACCTCATTTACAATACCGACATATCATACCCATACGACACATATCAACTTCATGACACTCTGACTACATTTGAGTTGGAACGCGGATAAACGGCAGGTGACAAACTACAGACGGCATTCGATGGAGACAGGTAAACAGAGAAACCGAAGTATAAACTCTTTTAAAATATACTGGAAAATTAAAAACAACTAGCCGCCTTTGGCGACCAGTTTTGTCTCCCTTGAATGTATACTAAGCATTAAATCATAATGTTTTTATATTTATTTTAATTACTCAATTTTTAGCCAAATTAGAAGATTCTGCTAGAAAAATAGACACAGACGTCATATACTCACCAAGTTTCCGCGATTGCAACAAAATGGCAATTATACGTGCCTCACATGGTAACTCAGCTATTGTTATTTATTTATCAACAAACTGTTTGTTTACTTTTATTTTCTTTTTTTAAATGATACAGTGTCTCACAAAAGTGATGGGACACTTGTGCTTTATAAAAAGAAACTGCAATAAAATAAATAAACAAACATGTGCAAAAATTTTTTGGGTGTGTTTCATATTTAAAGTTAGTAACAATTATTACATAACATACATTTTGTCAAAATATTAAAATATTAATTTAGTAAAAATACAATTGTTCAGAACGGAGCAAAAAATGGCTCACATAAGTGATGGGACACTTACTTTTACATCAAATATTTATCCAAAAATTTTACTTTTTAAAAGGTTTTAATATTTTGTTGTATTTCCTTTTACTTTTAAAACATGATTTAATCTTTTTGGGATGGATTCGACTAATTTTTTTTGTGATTTCTGGAGTGATTTTACCCCATTCTTCTTGAAGCTCCGATTTTAATTGTTGTTTTGAAGAAATGGTGTGTTTGAGAATTCTTGATTCCAATTCTTGCCAAATATTCTCTGTGGGATTTAAGTCTGGAGATTGTGGTGGTGTTTTTATTATTTCAGGACAGTTATATAGCAGCCAGAGTCTAACGTTCAGAGCAATGTGCTTGGGGTCATTGCTCTCGTAGAATTTAAAATCGTTATGAAGGTTCAATTTTCGTGCTGAAGATTTCAAATTCTGCTTTAAAATATCAATATACTTGTACCGATCCATTATACTGACAATAAAAACAAGATTACCAACTCCAGCGGACGACATACACCCCCATAACATAACTCCTCCTCCACCATGTTTTACTGTTGGTACCAAATTCTGTTTGCGAAATTCTTCCCTGGGTTTTCTCCACACCAAGATTCTACCGTCAGAACCAAATATATTAAATTTACTCTCATCAGCAAATATAACTTTATTCCAGTAATCAGAATTCTTATTTATGTTGGATTTTGCGAAAGCTAGTCTGAGTTTTCTATTCTTTTCACTTATGAAGAATTTTTTCCTGACTATTCTACCGTGATATCCAGCAGATCGAATTACCCTTCTAATAGTCTCAAGATTAACAATTATTCCATATAATGCTTGTAAATCAGCAGCAACTTTTGAAGCACTATTTCTTGGATTTTTTTTTAATATTTCGAACGATAATTCACTTTATTCCATCGGATAGCTTTGATGGTCGGCCAGGTCTTCTTTTATCCTGAATCATATGATTATTTTTATATTGTTTAATGATGTTGAAAACTGTTGAACGACTCAAGTTAACTGTTTCAGCAGTTTTTCTAATGGATTTTCCACGTTCAATATGCAAATTAATAACTAATTTTCGAATTTCAGGCGAAGTTTCTTTTCGTTTAGCATTCATGGCTACACAGAGCTAAAAAACACAAAAATTCCAAAACAAACTGGAGAGAAATACTGCAGACGATTTTATAAATTATTGTCAATTGCTTTTAAGTAAAAATAAAACCCCAAAAAATATTTTTATTGCTTATTTCAGACGATTTTTGTTGCATATATAATGGTGTCCCATCACTTATGTGAGCTATTTTTTGCTCCGTTCTAAACATTTGTATTTTTATTAAATTAATATTTTAATATTTTGACAAAATGTATGTTATGTAATAATCTTTACTAAATTTAAGTATGAAACACACCCACAAAAAAATGTGTGCATGTTTTTTTAATTTATTTGATTAGTTTCCTTTTGTAAGGCACAAGTGTCCCATCACTTAAATTGTTTTGTTCCATAATTACTAACTAAACTTTTTTTTTATTTATTATTATTTCCTAAAATAAAATGGAATTAGTTGAAAAATGTGTATGTAACTGGTATTTGAAAACGAAGTTTTCGCCAAATTAGCGTCAGAAAAGTAACGCGCCAATGTAGTGCATATATGACATCTGTGTCGATAAATAAAGAAATCAGTATTTTTATGCAAGTCTGGTGAAGATAATAAATAGCAATTTTTTAGCAATAAATCCAATTTATCGCAGCCTAAATCTTACCAAAGTCTTTTGCATAGTAATCAAAAATACGCTTTCCATTTGGACGTTGCCATTAAACAATTAACAAATAATCGTGATTTTTGTGTTTATTATTATTATTTCTTTCAAGGTGTTCAATGCTCTTTTTCAATTCCTCTAAAGGGAGCTTATAACCCATTACAGACAAATGAGACAAAAAAAAATTGCCTTTTTCTTTTTTTTTTTTTTTTTTTTTTTTTCCTTCTGGCAAACTGCTCCTAAGACTATGCTAAAATCCAGTACTATAAATTTTGTACAATAGATTTGAAATTACTTATCAATATTCAACTTTATATGGCAATAATATATATGATTTTTCATGATTAAACTTTAAAAGAAAATGTTTGTGTATATTTTTTAAGTTTCATATTAGATAAAATAGTAAAAATTATTCATATTACGAAAAAAAAAAAAAAAAAAGAGAGAGAGAGAGAGAGAGAGAGAGAGAGAGAGAAAGAAAGAAAGAAAGATAAATCTATAGTAAAATTGAACTTAAAATGATTGTAAGTAAAACTTTTCAAACTTAAAATAGATGTTAGTGATGAGGAAGAACTAAAAAAATGCGATTTTAATTATGAAGACTTGATAAATTTTAATTGTCCTATATACATCACGACGCGACGGTGGTAAAATATGAATTAAGAGGTATATTTTATGGACATTCCCATTTCTGGTGCATAAATAAAATTCACAACGGAGACAGATTTTCAATGTTTTATATAAGAAGTTAGTTTGAAATAAATTCTGTTTCAAAACCTTAAACAAACACAGACTTAAAGATTGAAAGTTGTAAAAATGAATGGGCTATACCTTTTGATTACAATTCCATAACTGTTTGCATTTGAAAAAAAAAATAGTCCCTCTGATGCACACCTGATAATAATAATAATAATAATAATAATAATAATAATAATAATAATAATAATAATAATAATAATAATACATGCTGCTACTTATACTAATATAATGGTTATATTCATCTACATCAACGTTTTAACCTTTTGCGGGGCGCTGGTTTCATAGATATACCACTTAGTAATTTTAATTCCCAAACGCCACATTGGCACCAGAATTTTGTTAAAGAAAATTACGATTTATTGAATGCGTGAAACATGGCGTTTTCTTATTTACAAATAAAGTTGTTTTCAAATTCCTGTGTCAGTCATTTATTTCAATACTTAAGCATTGAATCTGCCTTGCCCCACAAAGGGTTAACCTTTTCCTTTGCAAAGTAATTTTGTATATAATATGATAAAATAATGGACTGACACCAGAATCTACAAACAATTTTTTTAGACATAGTAAAACCTTGCTTGTTTTCCTGTACTTTATAAAAAAAAAATTAAAAGTTCTGGGTGTCTTTTAATGCTTTTTTAAATTAGACTTTGTGTGTGTGTGTGTGCATCACCCGCTAAAGAATAATAAAAAGACTTTTGCTTAAAGGCATTTTATGGTTAGATAAATTCTTTATAAATGAATTTTTATAGACACTTTTAATTTTTTTTTTTCTTACTTATATAAAAATTGAGATTGGTAATTTTTATTGCAAGTAGAATTTATTTTGTGCTTGCGTATTCTTAAATAAATAAGAAGTACAGTCCTCCCCACTTAATCGGGTAACGGATAATCGAATACCCCGCTTATTCGAATAAAATCCTCCGGAATCGAATTTAATCCCATTTGGCTAATGTTATTTTTCCCCGCTTAACCGAATACTTTTCACGAAATGTCCTCGCTTAATCGAATAACAAATGAGTGAGACAATTTGAAAAATGGGCGTGAAAAACATGTTTCATTTGGAATTTCCTCCACACTTTTTGTCATTTTCGGTTGTTACACAGAAAACAAATTTCCAGAACTCCCAGCATGGATTTCGCCTGGCAGGTGTATAAGTACTGGTCAAGGGAGTTCCCTTCCTTGTTCATCTTTTCGAATTAATTTAAAAAATGGTGACATAAATTGGACAGGAATTTCGATCAATTTTGTATTTTATTTACTTTCGTTTGTCAAAAGACTTCTTTTTCACTTTTTCGATTTTTTTACAATTATTTTTAATGGAGACACTTTCATTTTCAAAACCGGTCCCGAAACAGAAATCATCCTCTTTAAGAATATCCGCGATAAAAATGGAAAAAGTCAAAAACGACAACGCCTTTTGTACAGATCGATCTCAGCTATCCATTGCAAAAAAGATCATTTAAAAATATTGAAATGCAAAAGAGATATCTTTATAAATTTTTCTATAGCAGTAGCGTTAACGAGAAAATCCTCGAAGTAACCCTTCAATAATAATGTGTTGTCATTTAGAGGTTCAAGATGGTAATTATGATGCCATTCGAAAAAAATCTCGTCCATTTTTTACTCTAAAATTTCACATAAATCGTTTTCATCTATTTTTTAAACCTGTATAAATCACGTAAATTAAATTTTAATAACAAAATTTGGATCCATTTTACATGATCTGCATTAAATGCAATGTAAACAAAATGCATGTGTTTACTGTCATTGAACTATTGCGTATTTACATGTCATTTTGTTTTTATTTCATTTTGTATTATTCTATTAAAGTTTTTAACGATTTTCTTACTCTGGTAACTCAATATACTATATTTAATAATTATGTCATTTTATTGCACCTTAAATATTACATTTATATGCCTCCCCGTTTAATCAAATACACCGCTTAATCGAATATTTTTTCTGGAACCGTCGATATTCGTTTATGCGGGGACGACTGTAATGCAATTTGAAAATGCTTTATTTTCAATTTAAATCATCTATAAGTTTAAAATGTTTAAATTTGAAATAGTTCTCACAATATCAACTAATTTTGAAATGCTCATATTTTGCTGTCATAGTTTTGGACTTTTATATTTTTTGAATACGTCGTTGAAAGCACTTAATTTTTTCTATAATTTATGGCAACTTATCAACATTACTTACAAATAATTAGAAATTCCGAGCTCTTTGTTTTCATCCCAAACATCCAAACCCACAAACACAATTAACATCTCAGTGAAAAATGACTTTTCAAAAGTCATTTTCTCCCCTCTTCACTTCATTTACATTTTTCTCTCTTCCAGAGAATGACTAAATCTAGTTTAAGACAGACTTAAGCATTCTCCTTCTTTCTCTAAAGCAGCAGACATCCAGAATCATAAAACAAACCGCCGTAAAGAAAATATCAAAAAGTAAAGTCTTCCAAAGCCACCTCCTTTTAAGCTCCTGATGCGGTTATGAAAGAAAAACCTCTGCAACTGTAACAGCTCACGAGGCTTAAAACGGTTCAGTGAAAAATTGCTCCTTATAACGAAGGGGTTTAGGTGAAAGAGGCGCGCGTGTGACCTCCAACTGTGATGAAAGTTCATTTTGATAGTTCATAAAGCCCTTCCACCCATCCTTTCAGTTTTCGATAGTCACTGTTTTTATAAAGAGTTTCGATGGAGGTGTAGGGTTCTTCAACATACACCGTTGGGGGTCAAACTAGTTGAGTTAATGCCCAGTTTGACGGTCAAATGTTATTAACGGGATGAGCACTGAGTTAGGAAAAAAATTCAGTTCGAAACATTTTGATAATTTTTAGTTATAATCTTGCAAAATATAATAACAATGAATAAACCAAAGAAAATCAAATGTTTATTATTTGAATTCTAGTGGTGCAATCTGCAAATGATGCAATTGATTGTTGTTCATATAAATATCCACCCTTTTATAGGGATTCTATTTGTTTTCGAACGATTTAATATTTCTCTTTGAACTATTTTAAAATATCTAATAGAGAAAAATAAATAAAAATATCTATTATTGTGGATTATATACATACATATATATATATATATATATATATATATATATATATATATATGGGATATTGAGTGATTAACTTATGATTTAAGAAAAACTAATATTATTGAAAGTATAAAAATGTTTAAAAGACATAAAACATGTACGTAACATTCAAAGATTACAGTAGAAATGAATAATATTCAGTATAAATAAGCTTCTCCGAGCTTTGCATTAAAAATCCATCAAACTAGCCATCGCTGAAATTTATAGAACACCTCGTTCTTTTTACGCATCATCACATGAGTCTCATTTGGGATATCACGTTCATTAAATCATTGAGTTTATTATCTTTCATTGCTGAATACTTCATTCTTTAATCCCACATATATATATATGTGGAATCCCTTTTTTAAGACTGCACTAATTTTGTTTGAATTGGAAAAGCTATCTTTTTTCTATATTAAATTTCACGATGTTTTTTTTTTTTTTTTTTTTATCATTTTATATTTCAATTAATGCCACGACTTCTCAATTAAATTTGTGCCTGATGACTGAAAAGGCTATAGCTGAACAGAAAATCTGTTTTGTTCGAGCTACCTTTTCTTCATCTTTCTTCAAAGTTTCGAGTTATTCACTTTTTTGATGATTTCAGCTTACAGTGGTTGTCAAATATTTCCGGCCAGCAAAAATTTTTCAGTTAATTCCGTATGAAGAGGAATCTCAAAGTGATATTTATACATTTTATTGACATAATAGTTAGGAACTTACTTATAGAAGAACATGTAAATATCAATAAATTTAACTAACAAAATTAAGTATAAAGGAAAACACATGTTCTCAAAAGTTTCCGGCCACCTTCACAAGTTTGTAAAAAAGTGGTATTGTAATAGAAAACTACAGTGGTTAACAACATTTACGATTAGTATTTTATCGTATTACTATTTTATTAGCTTTAGCAATAAGTACTGCGGCACAGCAACGTGACATTCATACAATCAACGGTTAAAGATCGTTTATGATAAGTTTTTCCCCCATTTCTTGTAATTTTGGCCAAATTTCGGCTGAGTTGGAATATTTATAGTTCCGCAGACTTTTGTCAACTTCTTTTCAAAGATTTTCTATTGGATTCATGTTGGGCGCTAGGGCTGATCATTTCAAAAACGAAATTTTTTGTGCGAAAACCATTGCTTATCGAGGTTTGCAAACATTATTTATGTCGTTATCATGTTAAGAAAAACAGTTGCGACCAAAATGTTTTCTCTAATAAGGCAGAAAATAGTCTTGCAAGATATCCTTATACATTGTATAATTCATCTGGCTGTGGATTTCAAATAACGGACCGACACTTTTTGAGGAAAATACCCCCCACGGCATAACGTGTCCTCCGCCATGCTTCATTGTAGGAATAACATAGGTCCAATCATATCTTTTGTTGTTAGGTCATCGGATGTTGTGTCTGCCATCACTTCCAAAACTGTTTCGAATTCGAACATGAATCCAGTTTTCACTTGACCAGACTTTGTGTTTCTTGGAAAATGAAAGTAGGGTACGTCGGTATTTTTTTTTACCTCTGAAAATTTTTTAACACCGATTCTTCTATAAAGTTCTGTATCATGTCAGCATCATAACACGGTAGAGTAACTTATTTCAGCAATATTTTCATTCCTTAAATCGCAGTATATTGCAACGGAATTTTCATGCGGATTATCAATGGTTTTTCTCCTGATAATTCTGTCCTCAGAAATAGTAATTGTCCGGGGTCTCCCGGACCTCTGAATGTCCTGAAAGCCATAACCATCTTTATATAATTTTGTAAATATTGTTTACAGTCGATTTTACCGATCGATAACTTAGCCGCAATATCTCGAGAAGATTGGCCTTTTATCGACAAACTAATCACTCATTTATGAACAATAATTGTTGAATTTTTCAAATTTGAATTCAAACTATGCTTATACACGTTGATACATTCATAAACACAACCAAAAAACACTTTATGGATAGAAAAAAACTAAAGAATGATAAGTGGCCGGAAACTTTTGAGAACATACGTTTCTTTTTATATTTAATTTTGTCAAAAAAATTTATTGATATTTACACGTTCTTCTATAATTAAGTTCCTAACTAATATTTCAATATAATGTATAAGTATCGCTTTGAGATTCCTCTTCACATGGGTATATTTACAAATTAACTGAAAAATTTTTGCTGGCCGGAAATATTTGACCGCCACTGTATATCAGTGGAATATTTTCTATTATTCATGACATTATATTGTTGTCTAAAATATCCATATGCACTTGTTTAGTCATGGTACCACCTGTACAAAATAAAAATTGGACTTATAGCCTATACAGTTAAAGAAAACTCACAACTTAAGATTGCTATCTCCATGTTTAACAACTGGGAACTAAAAATAGAAAAAGGTAAAAATACCAAAAATTGATTTATTTTTCGTCTGCAAAAAAAAAAAAAAAAAAAAAAAATCTGACTAACGTTTGAAGACTTTTTTTCAACTCTTACTTTTGACACATCTTTTGGTATTTTTCAATGTAATTTAACACGGAATAAAGAAAGTGATAAAATATATATATATATATATATATATATATATATAATATCTATGTGATTTTTTAAATTTTTGAAGAATTTTGGTCATTTTTAGCATTTAAAAAAAAAACTACTCAAGCTCTAAAAAAAAAAAAAAAAAAAAAAAAAAAAAAAAAAAAAAAAAAAAAAAAATGCATATAATACAAATTTTTTTCAACATCTACATCTTGAGTGTAATTAACTAAAAACTAGTCAATATACGAAAATATAAAAGAGATAAAGCTGATAAGCTGATTATATACAAATACATAGACAATTTCAGTAATTTTATGTGTAAGTCTGCATAAAAATAACTACAAGGTAAAGTGCCCATATTTCGTCCCCATTCATTTCTCCGCTTTTTTTCCCTTAAGTGGCACCATTGATTACACAAGGCAAAACGAACAAAAGATAAAAGGGGTTTGCCATTTTTTAATTATCTAAATTAGTTATGTATGATTTTCATTTTAATTTTATTAAGAAAACATACAAAGATGATGCAAATCTCTTATTTACGGACACAGACTCATTGTGTTATCATATTCGAACAACAGATATTTTTGATGATTTGAAACTCGTGCAAGCCTATTCGATTTCTCTGATTATCCCCGTGATCATCCACTCTACTCAGATATCAACAAGAAGGTGATCGGTAAATTTAAAGATGAATTAAATGGTAATTTAGCTCTTGAGTTTGTTGGACTGAAATCAAAAATGTACTCACTGAAATCCTTGAAAGAAGAGAAGAAACGAGCTAAGGGCGTATCGACTTATGTTGTTCGCCAGAAAATTAAGCATGAGGACTATTTGAACTGTCTTAAAAACCAATCGACTTCTTTCGATGTACAGATGAGAATTGCGCAAGTTGCACACCGTCTGTACACGTCAACACAGAATAAGATTAGCTTGAGCCCTTTCGATGATAAACGCTATGTATGTATTAATTTGTATATAATAAAAAAAAATGTTTCTTTTACATATGAATACTTATTTAAAACATATACATAATCCTTTTAAATAGATTGTTAAATATGTGCATTTATTTTTAATACATACACACATACACTTATACATAATATATTCATATATAACCATGCTCCCTTATAAATAATTTTGTTAGACGTACTTTTGAATTTTTTAAAAACATTTTTAAAACTTTATGTTTGAAAACTTAATAGTAATATTTTCATTTTGCTTTTAAATTTTGAATTCTTTTTTATAAGGTTATTTTCGTAAAACAAGAGAGAATATTAATCTGTTGCTTTTATACACTTATACTAACGTTTTGAAATAATTAATTAAGAACATAATGTAATGTTGGTAGTAAGATAATATATTAGAAGTAACATACTCGCACATATATATGCATATGAATAGATAAATCAATAAACTCATTTTTTAATAAATTATATATTTTTTAAACTTAAAAATATTATAAAACTTTTTTTTTTGTTCTTAAAATCTTTTTTATTTTAAAACTTTTTTTTTTTTTTTTTGGGGGGGGGGTAAAGCTTTTTTTTTTTTTTTTTGTTCTTAAAACCTTTTATTTGTTAAAACTTTTTTTTTGGGGGGGGGGGGGGGAAATAGGGTTAAGCTTTTTTTTTTTTTTTTTTTGTTAAATCTTTTTTTTTCTTTTGTTAAAACTTTCTTTTTGTTAAAACTTTTTTTTGTTAAAACTTTTTTGTTGTTGTTACTCATTTTTGTTAAAACTTTCTTTTTTTTAACTTTTTTTTTTGTTAAAACTTTTTTTTTTAAAGTTTTTTTCTTGTTGTTAATTTTTTTTAATTATATTTTGTAATTTTTTCTACTAATAAATTTTATTTTTATATGAATATGCATGTAGACACTTATACATGTATATAAATATGTCAACACTTAAACATTCATATTAATACATTTATACCATTCATATCAAGCATTCATATTTACTAGTAACATATACTCAGATAGATGTATGTTTAGTGACATCTAAACATTCGCATCTTTAAACGCTTAAATGTACTCATTTATATACATATATATAGACATATACCGGGTGTCCTGAAAAGGACTGAACGATTTTAAAAATCAATAACTTGCAAACTTTTACAGATATTTAAAAAATTCTTACACTAGAGTCATCTACAAGGTCAAAGTTTTTTTCCTGCGATTCTGGATTTTAGTTCGAATTACAAACAATAGATGGCGCTGAGAGCGCTAGGTGCTGTATTGAGACGGATATTGACGTCACTTGGCACTGAAGAAAAATAAGGAGGTTAAAGCTATGGAGTGGATCTTATTCAAAAATGAACTTTTCCTTTTACCGTCCGATTTTGAATGCAATCCATATAATTTTGATTTTGCGGGCGTCAGCGCAATAATGGAGAAAAATATTTTCATGGGTACGACTCCTTTGAAATCGAAATGCGTGAAACTACAACGTTCGAATTACCGACTTTTATTTATTTTATTTTATTTATTTATTTATTTTTTTTTTTTTTTTTTTTTTTTTTTACATTCCAAGAATATAAGTATTTTGAGAACAGGATATCTTATTTATCTATTTATTTATCTGGGTGTCTTTAACCTTTTTATGTCACCTAGTCATGTCCTGTATTGTATTTTAAGTATGTGGGATTAACAGTTAATTTACAGATACACCAAAAGATTGCATCACATCTTAGTCTATGGGGGGAAAATCACTTGCAGTGTATATTAATGAAATACACTATTTCAAATGTATTGAAACTGAATAAATCACTGAATTTCAGTATAAGATGTTTATGATAGAATAGAGTATTTGGTATTTATAGCATTTAACGTCCATTTACAGGGACACACAAAAAGAAACCGGTTTACTGTACTGTCTTTAAGTAATAACTGCTGGAAATGCGTTTTCAGTTTCGGCATGCGCTTTTAAATTTAGCTGTTTTTTAGATACATTAGTAATTATATAAATGCATATCACCTATACTCGTCTCTGGTGCGTCCGTCCGTCTGTCTGTCCGCATATAATAACAGTGCAAAAATTACTCTGTCGAATCGTTTGAAATTTTAAATACATATTTATTGAAGAATTTTATCCAGTTATTTCAATTTTTTTGAATATCGGATGTGTATTTCCAATACAGGGACAGTCAAAAGTATTCCGTTAACATATGGCCGACGGGGAAAAGTTTCAAGTGCTTTTTGATGATATTACACCCGTTTCGAACATAATGAAATTAACATGCATTTATGAATTAAATTGAAATACAAATGATGTAGAAGATGCTGCACAAAGGAATAATTATTATTATTTTACAGGGCCACACAAAGTAATTATGTAACATAACAGTATAGAAGGAACATACTTTGCGGCATATTTTAATTTTGTTACACATATAGTAAAATTGTTATAAGTTACTTAGGTTTACTACGAATTTCTTACTATGTAATAGAAAATATGAAATATTTACAGGGACACACAAAAGATTTCGGAAACTATGTTGCATCAAAAATGCTGTACGCTAACGATAATTGCTTGAAGTTTTAAGTTTTGATATGATTTTTTTTAAAGTTTCAGTACATTTTGGCATGTTACGCTGTGTATATAATTGGTGCAAATCATATACAGGGCTACACAAAAGAATTCGCACTCCTTACTTAGTGTGTAAGTAAATATATTAGGTGGTTTGTAAATGAGTTATGCATTTTTTTACGTTGAACAGCTTTAAGTATATACGATATGTTTAAAGAATAGAAATGAAATGATATACAGAGGCACTCAAAAATTGGATTAAAAGCCGGCTCTGGATGGTAATCTCTGGAAGTGTGATTTCATTAGTTTAAAGCATGTTTCGGTTTTAAATAGATTTTAGCTAGATAAATGGCGTGTATTAGTATAAGATAGTAGGAAAAGTACAGGGATTATACAAAAGAGTTCAAATATGCTTCCGTCTATTAAAATAAATTGCTAAATGTCAAATTTGAACTTAACATGCGTTTTTAACGCTTTCCAACATAGTTAAAAAAAATTTATGATTTCTTTTTAGTTAGCCGTCTGCCAGTCTGTCTTTCCAAACTCTAACTTGCGTTGAAATAATTGAATTAGTCTGTAAGTGATATATGTTAATAAGATTTATTATGCCGTGATGTTGGGTATTGTAAACAAACTATGCATAATTCATGATTCATTTACACAGACACTCAGAACTATGCCATTACGTTATGTTCTGTGAGGATAATTTATATGTAGCTCCTATATTCGTCATCTGGAATGTTCTTTTATCTGTCCGCAACATAATAGCGCAGAAACTACCCAACAGAATGCTTTGACTTATAATATATATACTCGTTGCAGAATTTTCGTTACTCATTTAAAGTTTTATGAAAAGCGAATCAAAGCTTAAAAGGAAATTAATAAATGTTTTCTTCATTCTATTAAAACCTATTCTGCGTGACTAATTCAATGATATCCAGTGATAGGTGATGATTCTAGGTTGTCATTATGATTATAGCTCATTTAAGGTGGAGGTTGTATTATTCCCCTATTACCATGAATTTAATATACATAATCGTAATAAATTTTGTATTTGGGTATTTTTACAAAAGAGTGCAACAGCTATTGCACCAAATTTTCAAAGTTTATACTATGAATATTCTTTGTTCTAAAGAATTAACCATTTCCGCAATTTTTTTAAAACATACATAAAACTCTACTAAAGAACTTCTTTAAAACAAACTAGCATTTCTTAGAATATAACAATTTTTTTAAAATAGCAAAATTGATTAATTTTTAACAACAACAACAACAAAAAAAAACTACTAAATCGTTTCACTTTATTTTAAAATATGATGCACAAAGTATTCTTTAAATTAGATGATAAAAAGTAATTTAATCCGAGAAAATACGGCTTTTTTAAATGTAAAATCGTCTGCAAAACTCGTAATGCTGCTCGTTAAATTCATTTCCAGTTTCCAATCGCAGCTATTATATAAAAGGATTTATTATTTCCATGACAACAACACATTTCATTGAAATTATACCGACTGAGTCCAAAATCGGTCTTTATGTCGAGTGCACAGGTCAAATGTATGTTGTTCAATAAAAACAAATAAACAAAAGTTCAAAATCGGGCCCTAAGAGCAAGATTGCATTGTCAAACGAGACCCACTCCACAGCCTTAAACTCCTTATTTTGCTTTAGTACCAAGTGACGTCAATATCCATC
>CAXHSM010000947.1:0-11000 GCA_964019185.1 Maratus speculifer
AAATAAATATATCTATATACATAAATATAGATGTTTTTGTTGTCAGACTGTTTACGATAAAATTACACTAATGGCGTCGTTCGATACAAAGAGTTCTTGCAGAGTTTAAAAGCAGAAGAAAAAAAACAGGTTTTACTTTTTAAATGGCAACTTTTACAATATACATATACAAGGCGTGTTCGAATTCATCGACCAAACTGTCAAAGAAGGTAATATACACATAAAAAAGAAGCAATATTGGTACAACAATATATAGTCGGAAAGGAAAAATTTAGGCGAAAAACAAGAAAAGTGCAGGAAATGAAAATAAGCATTTTATAGATATAAGAAATAAACTAAGTTCTCAAATGTGCCCAAATCAACGTCAATACACACGTGGAAGAGTCTAACAAGTGAATTGAGTGCCCTCTAAAGATGTTTCAAATGTCTCAAGTATGATACTGCCATTGATTCTGATGCGGCCCTCATTGCAAGAATTTCAGCCATTGTTATAGATTGTCGTCAAAAGCAGTCTATGAAAAGGTACGCTAATCACTTGCTAGTTTTTACCAACAGTAGCGTTTGGTACTTAATTGTTATGTCCATAAAAACCTCGTTTCCAAAACTTTTCTTTTCCAACTCCACATTGCTATACCAAAATTGCTTCTTTGTGTCAAATAAAGGCTCTCTTAGATTTTGGATCATGGTTTTGGTGACACCCTGTCTATTCTATACTACTGCATTATTAATACGTTATTGTAATTTTTTAATGAAAATCACGGCATTAATATGTGATGTAAAATATCTATGCGTAATTAAAACTTATATAAAAACGTATAAATTTGCGTAAAAAGTTCACTCATGTATATATGTTTTTACACCATATAGTAATATTGCATTTTTTTCTCTCGATAACACTTATTTTCTATTTCTTTTTTATTTTAGGCATTTGTTTTACTTCAAAAACTAACTTTATTCTAAGGATTACATTCATATTCATATGAATTATAGAAAAAATACATGAATTATTACATGTACCACATTTTATAGAAACCGAATTATCATCATCAAAAACATGAGTTTGTAAGTTTAAAGGTCATTTCCAGCATAATTTTTGAAGATCAGAGATCCTTTCTGTTAGGTACTCTGGTCAACTGCATTAGGATGGATGACGGAAGATGCTATCGGAAAAAAAAATTAATGCTAAATTCAACAAGTTTAAGCCATTGATAAGCAAGTTAGTGTACAATCCTGCATATGAATCCTGTAACTAGAAATATGTATGTATACTGTATAGTACATTTAGTGGAAGTACATCCAATTAAACGCACACTTGAAAAATACTCTTCAAAAATTTTCGTCAATAAACGGGTCTTGTTGAGAAAATTTGTGCAGATGTATATGATGCATTGCTAAACATCAAGTAATATTAAAACAATAGTTAAATTTAAAAATGAATGTCACAAATGAAAACGCACTTCCTTCAATTGTTGTTCGTGGACTTCAATCATCAAACTATTGTCCATTTTCGTCTATAGCCAAATTATTTTGTTAATCCCCTGAAAATGAACATTAAATTCTAAACATACCATATTCTTTAATAAGTGCCTTGTAGAACAGTTACATATACATCAATTTCAATATATTAAAAAAAAGTGTATAATCTATAATCATAAAGTTAATGTTGCAACTTATCTCTAATGGGGTAATTACTGATGTTAATTAAATACTATTTATACAAAATTGCGGTAGCGCGTATACATTAGATTCGGAAATATGTAAATTAGGGGATTGACAAGGTGCCGCGCACTGGGCGTATGTTCGTATTTTCATCTGTAGTGTTGTTTAAAGTAAAAGCAATGTCTATCAATGATTAGTATTCATTAATTATGATTCAAAGACATCATTTAAGTGTGTCATTGTGGCTAAAAAAACCGCGAAGCGACGACAAGAGATTTTATTTCAGGGCTTCAGGCTGCCACAGAAACTAGAATTAGCTGTACTACTGCTGAACGAAGGCTTAACATTATTGGACTGCATTCGAGAAAACCGATAGTTTGTATCCCACTCACTCCGGTTTCCAAAGGCACCAGTTTAAACTGCTGACGTCGTCATATTCAATAGATCTAAGAAGTTTGTGATCAAACAGAATAATTCACGAACAAGGGAAGACAAGTTACATCTTCCTTCCTCTGTACAGATGAAAACATGTCCAGAGTCAATATTCAGACTATATCTAGACTCGTCAGTATAAAATACGTTTGGCCCTGTCTCATTGACTCCACTGAACACGGCGAGGGAAAAATTTCAAACAGCCCCCTCTGAATCTGGAGTAAATGAGACACGAACTATTGGTTTTCTCGAATGCAGTCTATCCTCACTAAGCCTTCATGCAGCAGTTGAATGTCAATTTAAGTTCCTGTGGTAGTTTGAATGTATGAAACCAAATCTTGTAGTCGCTTCGCGGTTTCTTCGAACCAGAATGAAAGATAGCGGTATCCGGATGCAGTTGTTGTGTTTCGTCTCCTTCGACTACAATATCGATCAACGAATACAGCGTATGAAAACCGGATAGAAGCTATTTATATAATATTTTAAGGGATATTCAAATCTTGGGACACCTCCATTTCCATTTGACCTTCCTTGATTTTACAACCTATTCGCAAATTTTGACCTTGACTTAGCAATAAATAATGAATATTGATCTTAATCAAATACCACATTTTAAGCAATACTACAGACCAGAAATCCAAAATATGTCCAATGATAACCACATTCTCAATCATCAAATTTGCATATTCCCAACGCTAACGTATGTGTAGATGTGTTGTTTTCTATTCAATAGTATTTAATTAACAAAATAATTACAGCATGGGTAGTGCAATACTGTGATTTATTATTATGACTTCAGTTATGTTTTGGCATTTAGTAATAATATTAATGATAATAAAGGATTGCTTAGTGTTCTTTGCAGCATTCGCGATTCTTTTATTTGATATATAGTCTATTTCACAGTTTAAATTAAAAGTATAAGTTCCTCATTTAATAAATCATGTATGATAAAAACAGATAAAAATGGTAAAAAACTGAAACCCTGTCTTAATACAATATTTAAAAAAAAAAAAAAAAAAAAAAAAAAAAAAAAAAAAAAAAGTTTTCTTTAGTCATTTGTCAAATGAATGGGAATGAATTAGTACGTAAAATGACTGAATTTGTTAGATTCAATACAATGGCATATTTGCTATATTTGAGAAAATCTATTTGTATCATTACCATCAGCATTATTAACGTAAAAATATTTTTTTCTCTACATTGAAATAAAATTCAGACTTGAAAAGATTAAACTAGGTCTGCACATATCAGTAAGCTATATATAGTAGTAGCAATCGAAATGTAAATAAAAATATGTCTTTTATAAACTTTTAGAATAGAAAAAACAGATATTTAAAACAGCATCAAAGATTTTTTTAAGTTATGTGGAATACTTCGAAATGTAAATTGCAGCATATTATATTTTAATTTGTATTTTAATAAAAATAGAAGAGTTAGTAGATTTATTTTTACATTAAATATAGACATTATAAACCAACATATAAGTCAAAGCAAATTAATTTCATGCATTAATTTGTTTTCATGAACTAATTATCTTTTTACATATTATTTATTATTATATATCTGTTTGATACATTTTTGGGAAAAGCACTCGAATATAACACATTAAAATTTGGAAAAAACATTCTAATTAAGGAGCAATATTCATTTTGGCTAAAAATAAACAAAATTAAAAACATTTCACTAAAAAACTTAAAAATTGTAACTACATATTTTTCAATATTTTAAAGAATTTTTCACTCATACCTAAACAGTTACATATTTCTATAGAAACAAGCTAGTTACACAATTTTGAACAATTTCAAATGTT
The DNA here is from genome assembly GCA_964019185.1 of Maratus speculifer. Taxonomy (NCBI): domain Eukaryota; kingdom Metazoa; phylum Arthropoda; class Arachnida; order Araneae; family Salticidae; genus Maratus; species Maratus speculifer. The sequence goes on from CAXHSM010000947.1 coordinate 3,902, forward strand.
TACGTAAATCAGAATTTTAGAAAGTTGTACAAAAGGGTTGAAATATATTAGTTTAAAACCTTTTAGAATCTTAATCTTTTAGGTCTATAAATATTTAGCACTATAACCTTTTAACCGATTAATAAAATAATGCTAAATAATGTTGTAAAAATGTTTTAGTATAAAAACAGCATCATTTGCGTTATTAGAGCCTCATCATCATTCTTCATCAGAATTCATCTTTCTATCAAACAGTCTAAGAGACAGCTCACTGTCATTATGCAGTAACTTCTGCCACAGAAATTAAGAATTAAACTAGTTAGAATCCCTTTCTTAGATGTATACGACTAATTTATAATTGTGTATACCACCTTATTAAAGAAATACTTTTGATTTTTGTTCGGTATGGCTACATCAGACGTGCAGAATGTACTGCAATATTTCCAAGAAAAAATGAAGTAGAAAATGGTAAGTGAAAAAAAAAAGTGATTCTGCACAAGATTTTTTTAACATTTTTTTATATAAAAATGTTCCCAAGTTTGATTGAAATAGGACATAAAGTCAAAAGTAAATCTGGTTTTGAAATAATAAATATTAAATACTCATGCTCGCTGTTTTTTTTACGAATGGACACTATCCCGCTTAGGTGGAGTGTTTAACCCTTAAATCTGGAATTAAAGGCCAAAAACGTTAAGTTTTTTGATAAAAACTTTATTTATCGGTAATTAGTACAACAACAAAAATTTTTATGAGATTTTATATAAAAGTTTGATTAGATAGGTTAAATATGCAGTAGAATGCATTACTGTAAGAAAGAAAAAATGGGGTATTAAAGGAGGGTAAATATTCATGATTTAATCTAAATGTAATTTATCAAGTTATTTATTTTGGGATGATGAGAAGAGGAAATGAATATAAGTATGTTGTCACTTGTATTGAAATGCAATGTTTTATAATCTTAGATTTAACCTGATCAGTTTTGTTAACATAAAAGAAAACTTATACTAAAGTCATGAAAATTCTTTGTTCGAATATGTGATATAGACTTATTTTATATGTTGAAAGTATAGAAAACTTTCTAAAAAATGTAGACGATATGGAACATATAAACATCCATGTATCTTCGACTAGATTTATGATCATTATTTATGAAATATTTCATAGAATAAGTTGACTATTTCCTTTCACTTGTGTTCATTTATTTCCTTTCACTTGAGGCATTTATATAAAATGCAGTGTACTTCTGAAAAACATTCCATATTTAAGTAGTATATTGAGCCTTTTTTAAATCTACTTACTTTGTTTGTTTGTTTAATTCTTAAGACAGTAATTACACTGTACATGAAATTGGGATTGCACAGGTTTTCGCTGATGGGTATGGGGAAACAGTGCTTTTAACCCCGAGTTATCTCGGGGAAGACGGTTAAGTGGTTAAATTGTTACTTTAATATTTATGAATCTACAATAATTGTAATCAAAAGATAGTTTGCAGTAACTATAATTTCAGTTGCTTCTGTTTTATATAAAAATAAGTACATCAATAATAAAAAAGGAGATTTGTCATACTTAAATAAAATTGCAAAACTACATTTGTGTGCACTGTTTTCTGGTCAGAAAACTAACTACTAGAAAGTATGAACATAACCAGCAAATACAAGTGAAAACTTTAGTTCACATTTTAAATATACCAAAGTATAAAAGTAAAGAACAAAACATGGTACGTAACAAATCTGTCTTTCTGTAACAGTATAGAAAACTGCATGTATTTTGTATACTATACAAATATGTGTCTTGCATAGAATGCAGAAATAAATTTTAAGAACTAAATATTAAGCAAAAATATATGTATATTGCATATTACACAAATATTTTCTTAATTTGCTTGCTTCACAGAGAATTGTTTAAATTACAAATAATACAAAAATATGTTCTTTTTTTCTTTTTTTTTGTATGATATATACAAATATATGTAATTAAAGAAGATTACACTGTTAAATTCGTAAAAATATTACTCAGATATATCTGTATTCTTGTGCAATTTACACATTAATTTGTGTATTTCAAGAATGGTGTGGTGACTTTTACTTATGTATAGTTTTCATTATTTACAAATAAAAATGGGTATTTCGGAATTTACACATTATGTGAGTATTTTGGCAATTTACATGACACTTTACGCATATAGAGAAATCGTTTTTGTATCATTGTTATACGTGTTTTTATGTTTAGGTTTACACCTTTATTTCTTAGAGTGCATTATCTTAAATTTTTCGCAAAATCTATAATATTTTACTTGTCGAGACTATGTGCCTTTAATAATATTTTAGCATTGTGGCTGTTTACCTTAAATATAAATATAAATATTTTATATTTACTTTTTGTCTTTCTGTAACTTTAGATCAGCATAATTCTATGTATTTATGCAAACACATTTTATATTACATTGCATTTTTATAAAGCCGCATTATATTTTCTATAAACATGACAATATATTAGTTATAATTTATGATAAAAACACATTATAATACATTTTCAGATTCTGTTTAAATATATACATTTTGTTTATATCTAATCAACATATTTTTTGTTGAGTAAAATACTATAAAATACTATAAAATACTACTGTTCAGGTGGTATATTAAATTTTGCACTTTTTGTAAGTTTATATATTTTAATGTAATAGTTTGGATATTTCAGTTTTCCTAACAGCCTAAATGATAATAAATACACACTGTTCCTTTCTTTTAACGAAACATTATTTTTACTAAACGTACTTTCACATAAAATATAAACTAGAAAGAAAATGGATCTGCAAAAACACTTCTCCTGATAATGTTAAAGAAGGAAAACAACTGACAGTAACTTTTGTATTTCTCCTGTTCAAACTTGCACCTCGGGGAATGAGGATTTGCTTAAGAATAAAAGATTCTTCCGTAATTAAACACTCTTTTTGCCCAAGTAAACTTTTATTTACAGATCATACCTAACACTACTGTTTCCGTTTCTTTGGAAATTTTTCTCTTTGAATAAATCTTGTTGCATTCTAAGCCTAAAAATTATGCAGTTTCTTATTAACATTAATAGTAATGTTAGTAAAAAGCTAGGATTTTTTTCCCTTAATATTTTCTAACCTTTGTTTCACCAACTACTAAAGTTGTACACGGAAATAAACCATAAAATATTAATTGCTTTCTGTGGTGTTATTTAAAATAACACTGTTTTCAACAATTTATAGAATGACAGTTTTTCTTTGTTTGAAAAGTTCTTTCTGTATCAATATTTTAAGTATCAATATAGTTTATGAAAAATACACGGCACCAAGTCATACAATAATAATTTTTTTCAGAAATAATTGCGTACATAAGTTGATGTTTAGGAAACACGAATTATTCTTTAGAATCGTTATTTTTCATTTTTTAGCATCAATAATTTGTACTTAGTCTGTAAAAGTATTGCCGCAAGTAATATGACGCATATGGTATTAGATTAATACAAACAATGCGTATTATATTAATTTTCAATAAATAAGTATTTATTAATTATAATAATAGACTTTGTAAAAATTACCATAAAACAAAAATCAAAGCAGGGCATGTTTCGTGTTAAAACAATGTGCACAAAATCAAAGATGAACTGATAAATTAGATAGATTCCAGTTAATTAAGCTAAATATAAACACGTGCTACATTTTTTAAAAAGGGTTATTTGTGGAGGCTTGTAACGATCAATGTTAGAGAGGTTGATCAATTGGTTCGACTCTTTATTTCTGTTTTTCAAGATTTTTTTTATTCTACACTGTATATAATGAAGGGTTATTTTGTAAAGCTACAAATGATAGATAGTAAGATAATTAAAAATGATTACCAGAAGATAGGGAAAAATATCATAGAAGCAAGAAAAAGTTTTAAGAAATATAAATTTGAAAGTTGATAGGAAGTTTTATTTCGATTAAATAGTTCACATAGTCGGCAAATAGAAATAACGAAAAAGACTAGAAGGGACGATATCAGCAGCCTAAAAAATATTAAGTGTTCATGCCTCTGTAAAGTAACATAACATTGATGAAAACACTTTAAGTTAGTATAGAGTCAAATTACACCAAGATGAGTACAATCAAATAAAGCCAAACTATATGGAAACTAGCGTTGGCAATTCGAGTACCACAAAAATTTGGTGTTTAAAACAACTATTTTTTCTGTGCCTTGAGTTCCGTCTAAGCAATTTGGTTTGCATTACACATTTCTTCAAAACATTTTTAATCATAATGAAACCATGTATCATAATGTTATGTATGTGTCGGCCTTTTTTAAGCTGATTTTATTTCACTTAACACATATTTTGAAGTAAAATAAAATGGATCGAACCTTTGATATATGAGAGCATTGACGCATGATTTCCTGATGATTAAAATCATTCATTGTTCAAGTTTATTATTATAATTAATATTATTACGTTTACATCGAAATTTTATTTAGATAATGTATTGAATAATGAAGAAAACGATCTTTGAAACTTCCTTTTACGTTCAATATTTAAAAAATAAAAATAATTTTGTATAAAATGTGTTAACTTTTTCCAATTTCCTGTATTGGGTATATGCAAAAATAAGTTCCGATTTTCTAATAAATTGCGTAAGTGTTCTTTATATGTACTATGTGGATCTAGTAATACACGATTTTGAAAAAGATATTCACACATTCAAAACATAGTATGTGACATTAGACTAAAGTGTAAAAGATATAGTTTTTCATTGAATTTATTATGGCTACACTCTCAAAAATACTTCCTTCATTTCGCGGAAAATCTATCTGCAGCAGTGCTGCCATTATATTTCTTTCAATTCACGGATATCCATTTATTTTTCTCCATTCCAAATGGTAAAATGTCCGTCAATTCAAGAAAGTTTGAAAAAGTAGAAGCAGCAGTCACTGGGATAGAACATCCTAACGCAGGGGTTAGCCACCCCAGCGTTAGAAGGCGAATACGCTAACATGGAGCTATGAATTTACAGCAGCAAAATGCATTGAAATAAATGCATTCGTTTTAGATGGGTGTGGCTTTATTTAAAAATCTTTTAAATTTGAATTTAATATGGGGAAGATTTCGTCTTTAATGACATTGCGGCTTGGATTTTTACACGTTAGTATTAATAAAGCATAAAAATGTGAATTTTGAATATATTTACGTAGATTGTTAGAGGTAAACTCTGGATGTTCTATTTTTATTCAATAAGATTTTTTTTGAGTAAGATCGATTTTTTTCATTTAATTTTTTTAAGTAAAATATTTTTAAAATGTGTTCATTTAAGGTATATTTTAAATGCGGATATTTATTTTTAAATAACTTTGCTCAATTTAATTCAACTTAATTCAACTCATCTAGCTTTAAATTATAAATTGTGAGTTTTTTTGTATGAATGAAGAAAGTAGTTGTTATTTATTTTTAATTCAAAAATATTTTTGTCTTTTTAAACTAAATTAGACATCTTAATCTAAAAAATTTTTGTTCTTCAATTTAAAAATGAATTTGAATTTATTACTAAGGGACCGAATACGCATACGAACTAGGAATAAACGGATTGTTTTCGTCTTTTTTAAAGATTCGGGATGAATTCATCATAATCAAACAAGTTTTCTAGGAGTATGGAAATTATTTGTGAAAAAATAAGGATAATTTAATGTATATTGACTAATGTTTCTGACAGTGAAGTTTTGGGTCAAATAATCATTATTTGCGGTGATTTTTGTTATTATTTTTATAATTAAAAGAAAAACACAGCTGAAAATCATCGTTTACTTGTAAAAAATTTTGGTGAACATGCTTTTTCTAAAAGTAGGTGGAAAGGTGATTCAGGCAGTTTTAAAGAATGTTTATTCGATGTTGATAACATATATGGTGAAGATCAAAATATCAAGCATTAGTTAATTATGATAGTAAACAAACGAAGCAAAATATCAAAGGTTGTTTACTCCTCTGTTAGTATGCGTCTAAAATGGAATAAATATGAACATCAATAAACTTGTAGTTTTAACCAAAACCGAAGTTATTTTTGCACATACCAAACAATATATTTACATACGTGGACCCTGGCCTGCCTCGGCTCTGCACTATTAACTGAGTAATGTTACAGTTAATTTATATAAACTTATACAGCATTCGTATATTATCTACTAAATATCTTAAATGCAAACTGTATACCATAAGAATTTATACTACAGAGAAATAGGTTTTGAGTGCTTCTTTGTGTGTGTGTGTATGTGCTATGCACAATATCCGTAGTTCGGTAAATTCGACATGTTAAAACTCATGTTTCTACTTGCTTTCATATTTAATTAATTATTTTTTTAAATAACATCTTTTCATAAAATGCGTAAATTTTCCATTCATTAATTCTGAAATCAATACGACTTCATTAATTCTGAATTCTTTCTTTAAAATAAATTACTTCTTAACAGAACGAATAGGAAAAATGTCATCTTAAAATGGAAATATGGAATACGCTTAAATGTCTTCTAAAAACAAACATTCGATTCTGAAAATTGGTGTTTAACTTTAAAACTTCTATTTCAATGAAAAAAAATATTGCAGACATCATTAAATCTAAAATGTGTAATTTTACAAGATTTAATGATGTTTTTGAAAACTGTATTTTGATAAAGTTGTTCTCGAAAGTAAATTGACTTTGAAATTATTTCTTTTCATTCTAGTACGCAAGCATTTTGATTTCTTTTAGAAATTGGACGAACAATTATGCTAAGTGAGAGATATTGTTTTTAAACAGTTTTTCACGGATAGTGCTTGCTTGTGACATTTATTTTTCTTGTTAAATTTGCGTTATTTATACCGTTTTTCATGAAAAATAGCCTCCAATTTAAATATAAGAAAAAAATCCAATCGTAAGTTTTCGATCACTGCATTCTCTACGACATTTAAAAGCATAAAGTATGTGTAAATGCGTAGAAAAATATGTCATAGAGTAAAAAATCTATATGTAAAAAAACTAATTTGTATTGAATAGTAAGAAATTGATTAATTTATTTTTAAATTAAGACAATTTATTTTTCTAAAAGAGTTCCGCATAAGAAAACATGATTTTTGTTATATAATTTTACATAGACGT
>CAXHSM010000949.1:0-25429 GCA_964019185.1 Maratus speculifer
TGACTTTTACCGGAGAACAATGAAGAAAGCTGTAGGACACAAACACAAAAAGCATTGATAAAGGCAGCGATGGTTGTCCTACAGCAGCAGCAAAAACCTGTTCGTGACGTCACCTTGCACAGCTCTATTAACCAGCCTAGAGTCGAAATCGTTAAAATTTCCAAAGTCAGCCATTTTTCCCTTTCCCCCGACTCTGCCGCCCTGGTTTTCAGTTACTGTGAGAAGCTATTCTCTTCATTCCCTGGTATTAAAAAAACAAGTATGCTTTAGCAGTTAAATTGCCATTTAATATTTTTTGCTACTTTAATCATATTTCTTTTTCTAGGTTTAAAATGTTTTGCTGCATGGCCTGTAGACTTTTCAATTCTCACTTCGAAGTTTTCTGAATCTTTGAAAAAGGAAGCTGTTTCTGGAAGTCTGTCTTGGTCAAGCAAGAGTGAGCCTTTGAAAACTATGGCTGATGAAATTTTAAAGAATACTTCTAATCAATCTCCATCTCAGCGAGACATTGTTGCTAGAGAACTTACTAAAATTAATCTAAGTAACCTAGAAGTGAAAAAGAAAATGTTATTGGAGATAAGGAAAATGCCTGGCAGTAGATGTGCCAAATCATTCAAGGACTGAAAATTTCTTATAAAGAGCTTAGAAGTGCCATTAATTTAAACACCCTTAAGTGATATTTAAAAATATGTTCCCAGCCTTATTCACTTTTTTTGGAATTCAGTATGATTTTAATGTTCTTTATAATATAGATTTGGAGAAAGCAATGTTTATTTCATTACAGGCATGTAGTTCTGCTGTAAAAGCATATGTCAAAAAGAAAAGAAAAGGTGAAAGTTTAATGGATGTGTCCGTTTCTGAAAATATTAAAAATAAAGTAATTCGTACTATATTATTGATATTGAATGTAATTATTTTATTGAAGGGATTGCTACATTAATAGGATTGTATTTCGTTATAAATATAGAATATCCAAAAGAGGCTATGGGAACTTATAAATTTTTCCAGCCTTATATTTTGCAGTTACATTGTAAAAAATTGTCAGGTTAATTAATTACATTTTGTAAAACTTTATCATAAAAAATACATTTGAAAACCAGGAATAATTAATTATACTCCCTAAAATAGTTATGAAAATATGAAGCTTTTGAGTTTAACCTCATGTAAGAACAGCTACAAATGTGGGAAAAAAAAAAAAAAAAACTTATGTAGTAAATTTGCAGATTTTTTTCTACCTTTATATATGTATATATATACATATATATATATGTTATTATAGGATGTTTCATTTTATTCATATGATAGTTCTTAAACTATTCACATTAGCATTTTACTTTGAAGTGTATTTATATTTAAATTAGGTAAATTATATATGGAATTTTGAAATAAAAAATTTGATTGTGTGAGTACAAAATTTAAATTTTGTACTAATGATTTCTTTATTTTCCAGGTCTTTTAAGAAATGATCAAAAAATTACAAAAAAAAAAAAAAAAAAAAAAAAAAAAATCTGCCCATCTGCAAGGAATGTTTTTATGGAGATTCCTGAAAAGTCAGAGACGATTTTGTATGTGAATTCAAGAAGCCACATCAGAAGGCAAGCAATTTGAAATCTTGTATATAGGCTGTTTTGTGTCATTGATGTCTTCTCAAAGAATTCCCTCTGCGATATCTCTACTTTTGCGTAATTTATTCACAAGATCATGAATTGCATTCCTGCTATGACATGGTTTCTTGAATTACCATTCAAAATCTTCTGTAAACTGTTCATAGGACATTCTTTGCAGATGGCATATACAACTGCAGTTCTTTCTATTATTGTAAACAATCTATAAATAATCTAGAAAATGTTTGTAAATTATTAGTCCAAAAACAGTATGAATATGAATGCATTATTCTTATAATAGAGGAATGCGTTCATATTATTATGTTATTTTTTGAATAGATTATTATATTAAATATGGAAAGAGATTGTTTTTATTAAATTATTTTCAAATCAGCCATTCAGAAAATTGTAAGTACCACTCTCAGTATTCATAATTTAAAATTATGATTCACCGCTAACTTTTTCTTAAAATATCCTAGAATAAATTTTTATTTTATTTTTATGTGCAAATTCATATGACAGTTTTCATTCCTTAAGATTAACCGAGTCTGTTTTTTAATCAAATTTACTGTTTATGTATTAATTTATAAAACATAAAAGATAGTTCTGGGATTTTCTTTTCATTTGATGTTATGTTTATTGATATGTAAAATGCAATAAATTCATTTTATCTCTCATTGTATATATATTTTTAATTTTAATTTTGGTTTCCCTTTCACTTTTAACTTCACCTTTATAAATTAAATTTTTTGCAATTTTTGTGTATTTGTATATTATTTTTCAATTTGTTTTGTGAAATATATTAAACTTAAAATTGTATTTTTTATACAATTAGTAAATTTTTATCTTTTTAAGATATTCAGTTGAGCGTTAAAAGAATTTGTTTAATAGTCAAATTGACAGATTAAGAGTTTCATTTAGATATATTTTCATTCTCTTGTAAACTTAAAAGGAAAAAGAAAAAAAAAACTTTGAACAGAATATGGCAGTTTTAAAAACAAATTGCTCACCTTTAGAAAGTTTATTTTCATTAAAAAGCATCTACTTTTTTATGATGCTTTATTATTTCATAAATTTGAAATAATTTAGACTTATATCATGCTGATTTGTACGGTATGTTTAAATTTGTTTAAACTGCCAATATATCTTAAAATATTAACATTAGCATCAAACTTCAGGTAAATTGCAGTATATATGGAGGTCGCTAATTGTCAGGAATTTCAAAATAATAATCATTGAGATGTAGTGCAGTTTTTCACCTTACTCCTAGTCTACTCTGTATTATGCTTACATTTTTTTCTTTTCTGATTTCCTAATACATAATTAAAACTGAAATGCTCTCATCCCCCTACTTGCCCAAATTCAGATCACTGAATTTTACTTAATTTCTGATTTTGCCATTATTGATTCGTAAACATTAAAATGTATTTTTTTCCAGCTTTTGAGTTAATTGTACTTATTAAAATTGGCTAAAATGCCAATCCGTCCTCTATATTGCAAACATGATTTAAATTAGGTACATTGTTATAAAATTTCTGTATTGAAAAAAAAAAAATCAACGTATATTAAAGAATTAAAAACATTACATTTATTACTTTCTTGAAAGGTGAAGATAAAAAGATTAAAAACAACATTTATAAATGTTATATCTTCATATTATATCTGCTTTTAATCTTCACCTTTTAAGAAAGTAATAAATGTAATGTTTTTAATTCTTTAATTATTGGAAGGTGTAAATTCGAGCAAGACCTGTTTTTAAACAGTGATTTGTCTTTTATCAGCATATATATATGTATTTATAAGCATTATGCAGCAGCACAATACTTATTTATTTCCAGTGTCACTTATCAATGTTAGTTTAATAGAAAAACCTATAAGGCTCTTTTTTTTTTTTTTTTTTTTTTTTTTTTTTTTTTTTTTTTAAACTTTCTATTATTTTGTACCTGATGCAATGAATTTTTTATTCTTTCCCAATTCTAATAATATTGTAAATTTAAAGTGCGAAAACGTTTGCCTAATATCAGGATCAAAAGAGATGATAGAATGTCTTTAAATACGTAAAGTAACACAGGCTATGTTTTATTTACATTATTCCAATATTTTTCTTAATAATTACAAATTTTGCTACTTTCATTGAAACTAAATGGACATTTTGCTATGAAATTTAACATCATTTATTGTTGAAAAAATTCAAAAGCTGTGCAAAATTTTTGCCCACAGTAATTAATTTTCAATTAAAAAATTTTCATGCAAAAATGTTTTTTAAGATTTAAAAAGTAAGCTAAATATGGCATCATAGTAGAAATAAAAATGACATTTTAAGCATTTGTAAGTAATACAAAGAGTACTAATATGAGTGAATAGAAAAAGCAGATTATTCAGATAAAACAAAAAATTTAAATATGTTTTACTGATACTGGTTTACACTAATATCAGTTCAAATGAGTGCATAGTTCAATTAAATAGCTATTTGTGATTTATTTACGTTTTTATTTTATTTATTGATAAAGTTTTTATTCAGTATCGGATATTAGCTGGAAACAAATATTGAACTATTTATATTGTTTTAAGACAGTGTAAAAATTTAAATTGTTCGATGTTTAGAGGTTAATAAATTTGTATTAATCATTGGTAAATAACATCATAAATTGTGATGTGATACTGCATAAATCAAACCCTGATTACGGTAACCTATGTTAATTTTGAAATACATTTATCTTAATGCACTAGTTATTAAAAAACTGGACATATTAAACAAAAACAATTTGCAGAACAAATAAAAAAAATAGATTTTTTAAGCTTGAGAAGGTACAGATATTAAGATAATTCATTCAATTAGTTCTACATTTAATGATAAATTTTGTAACAAATAAGTTAAACCAATTTAACATAAAAATATAATACATAAAATACTCCAAAAACTTAAATCCTATTCAAATGGCATTGAAATAAATTTTAGATTTTTTTAAAGAAAAAGTTAGTTTTAATACTTTAAAGTTTTGTATTTTGCATGTATCTTATCATTTATGTATAATCATCATAAACATAATACAAATTCTGCAGTACAAATATATTCAAAATAAAATTGGAAAAAGTCTAAGGTTTATTTTGATGGCATTTGAATATAACTTGAGTTTTCGGGGTGTTTTAAGTATCACATTGTAATTTTTTTTTTAATGTTAAATTGTTTTAACTTATAAAAAATTGACATTAAATGTAGAATTAATAGAATGAAATATTATAATGTCTGTCACTTCTAATGATAAAACAATCTAGCATTTTTTTATTTTCTTTTTATTTTTTTATTTGTTCTGCAAATTATGTTTTTTTTTAATATATATAGTTAAAATGAACCTCATCATTTGCTAATAACAGTAGGCTGGAAGACTGCAAAAATTTATTTTCTAATTTTTGCTAGGTAAAAATGTTATTGGTGCAGCTTATCAGCTCATTAGTATAACTTGTTAGACTTGCAGTATGCATACAATTTACTACTTAATAATAGTACAAGTTAGACAAAAAATTTTAAATCATTCCATGTATCAGTCATACATTTTCTGTTACAAATAACTGATTTGAAATTAGAACTTTTAAAGGAGACTTTACATAGATTAATATTTTGTAAACTAGAAACAGATAAATAGCCTATTCAAAGTATAAGAATGGTTTAAACAAAATTTTCTATGTTCCTATATGCAGGTGGTGATATGCAAATTTTCTTTTTAACTCATTTAAAAATTTAATTAAAATGAATTGAAAATTGACAGTTTTCAGACTCTAAAATGCAAAACCCCAAATTGGTTTAAATTTTGAAACAAAAGGGGGGATTAAGAGGTGATTTTTCTTCTTTGCATATAAGAAATTACGAAGTACAGTAGTCTTTCTCTTAACCGAAACTCAGCTGCCTTTTTTTCCCAATTTCAGGCAAAATTCAAAAAGTAAAATTTCGGTTCTCATATCTTTATGTTTAATTAATTCAAATTTAAATAATGGAGAATAATTTCAACTTCTTATAAAGGTATGTGACAAGATTTTTAAAAAATTAATTTGTATTAAATTTTGTTCATTATTTGTTATTAGTGATAATTTTTATTTCAATCCAGTTTAACCGGTTTTTCTCTTAACCAGCTAACATTTGGTCCCACTTAGGTCGGTTAAGCGGGAGGCTACTGTACTTTAATAAATTAGAACAATTAAGCTGAATTTAATCCGTTAATTTAATAATTTTTCTTTTTGCTATTGTTAGCATTGTATTTCTAAAAAGCCAATTTATCTATAGTGAGTCGACCACAAGAAACCCCCAGTCACTGAACACCCTCATACAAGGCAATTTATATGCTATGCAAAAAGAAAACAATTTTTAGAATAGATTGCATAGATGAATCTAATGGAATGGAAGTGCTATACAAGTTAACACCTTATTAAAGTGAAAAATGTGTTTAATTCCAGTATTTTAAACTTTTATTGTAAGGGATCAAATTTTAGCCAAAGAAATCTAACCCATTTTCATTTAGTTATTTCCAATACAAGAAAGAAAAAAAAAATCAGTCTTGGTTTGGATGCACTTTTTGCACCCATGATGTACATATGTCAGATCATTTATCGCTTCATCCGGTAGAATTTTAAGAGCTTTCTGTTGTAAAATACATAAGAGATTTTTGAATAAAGATAATTTTTTTTGCTTTTTCCTATACTAACTTGAACTACTTGTTTTAGATTTAACTAAGCTATGGTTTTTGTTAAATTATTGTTTTTTAAATCAGTAATGTGTTTGGGGTTTTTTCCTCCCTTTTGAAAGGTTTTTTTTTTTTTTTTGTTACATTTTGTATGATTTTGATTTGTAAAAATTAAAATAATTTCATTAAAAAAAAAAAAAGAAAAAAACCTTAAAGGAAAAAAGAACATTGATTTAAAAAGCAGAAACTGAAGAATAGTCCAATTCTTTTTAAATATGACACAACCAATTGAAGTCACTATTAAAAGCACTAAAATGCTCCTCTTATTCAGAAATCATTATATAGTTGCAACGCGAAGCTCATAAAATTCTAACTACAGATACATAAAATGTGGCTAAAACTTCTTGTTGGAGACCAAAGAAAGTGCAAGAACACTGACTCAAGATGGTGTATGGCGTTTGAAACTTTTTCTATCAAATGGCTTTTTATGTATTTTATTGGATACTTTAATATAATGAAGCATTTTCTGAAAAACTCAAAAGCCTTTTTGAATGTAATAGAAAGTTTCAAAAGAACTTTTGAATCACTCTAAAATGTTGCCGAAATTATTGGAAACATTTCAAAAAGATTTATGAAATACTTTAAAATGTTTCTGAATATATCGGAAACCTTTCAAAAAGATTTATGAAATACTCTAAAATGTTTCTGAATATATCAGAAACCTTTCAAAAAGATTTATGAAATACTCTTAAATGTTTCTGAATATATCGGAAACCTTTCAAAAAGATTTATGAAATACTCTAAAATGTTTCTGAATATATCGGAAACCTTTCAAAAAGATTTATGAAATACTCTAAAATGTTTCTGAATATATCGGAAACCTTTCAAAAAGATTTATGAAATACTCTGAAATGTTTCTGAATATATCGGAAACCTTTCAAAAAGATTTGTGAAATACTCTAAAATGTTTCTGAATATATCGGAAACCTTTCAAAAAGATTTCTAAAATAGTCAAAAACGTTTCTGGCTATATCGGAAAGTGGTTTCCGAAATATTCAGAAACGTTTTTGAAAATTACATGCACCGTAGCTGCCCGAAATATTCAGAAACGTTTCTGAATTTTTTTTACAGTGTATATTGCTGAAATTTTCACTATAATTAGTCTTGTGGCCAAAAGTGGAGCATATTGTTGTGCCATTTTTGGCCACACAATGGCCATAACTGGTACACATAGCAAATTTAAAGCACATACTAGCACGTAAAGCAAGTAGTTTTGGCCACCCCTACTTTAAGCTGTAAAAATAATTAATTTAAATATGAAATTGCAACAGAGAGAAAGCCTACTTCATAAAGCTTCATAGCAATCTGTTTCAGAACAAATAAAGTTCGATAAATCCCTAATATTGAAAGATTGTGAAAACTTGTTACCTAAGCAAAAACCTTAATATATGTGAGTGCACACTAATAGTTTTACACTTTTTTCTTTTTCTTTTTTTCTTTTTTTTTTTTTTTATCAAAAAATAAACAAATGGGATTGAAAATAATAAAAGAGTGTTAGATTAAGGAGTAAGAATGCATATAATTTGTTAAAATCAATTTACAGCCTAAATAGAGGGTAAATCATTCCAATGTGGCCAAAACTTGTGCAGTTGCCAAAACTGGAGCATCTACCCTATATCTTTTAATTATCTTTTGTTGTAATTTTCCAACTGATTGAAAAAGTGTCCAGGTCAGGATTCGAACTAAGCAGTCTTTCGCGCAAATTGTCAATACTTTGTCGACTGAACTATCCTGGAAGAATCTGACGCACACAATTCACACAGTGAATACGAACGCATACTTATCATTATTATATATAACCCTATGTAATAATACTTTAATTTTTTTTCAAACTACTCGTATGATAAATGCATACTATTCGTATGAGTATATAATGATATTTCTCCGGGTGAATTGTGCGTGCTAAGTTGCTCTGTTGGAAGAGCATTGGCAGCATACATCGAGGGTCTCTAGTTCGAATCCTAATCTAAACATTTTTTTACTCATTTTGGAAAATTAATATTCGTTTGATTAATTTACCAATTAAAATCATTCTGTTAAATATAATATAGAATTATCTTTTGATAAAACTACGTGAAGTTTATGCGCAATATTTGTAATATACAGATTTTATTTAAAAATCGAGTACTAATGAAGATGAGGCAATTAGTTCTAGTATTACGCTTAGTTATTTCCTTACTATAGTGGCCTGTGCGCATGTATGATTACACCAAGGTTTAAATTCGTAGTTAAACTCATATATATATATTGTATATGTCATATAGTGTAGATGTGCCGGTAAAGGTCATCCTTATGGAATTTATTTTTAAAAAGTTTCCTTATTAATAGTTATAATTATTAGATTTCATTTTTTTTCGTATTAGATGAATCTATTAATAGTATTTAAGTATTCTCAGTCTCACTTCCCAATATTAGACAAAATTTTATTGAAAATAATAGAAATACATCAAACACTAAAAATTTCAGTAATGTACATCCCACAAAAAAGTACATGTAATTGTTTTTATGACTATTTAGAACCAGGATTTAATGAACACATACTAATGGAACAAAATTGTTATTTTCAGCACCATTTAACAATTAAGATATCAAAAATTAATAAAATAGTGCGATAATTACTCATTTTTAAAATCAATAATTGTTATTATCACAAAATCAATATCTTAATTATTTTAGATACATGGTTTAAAATAATAAATGTCATGGAATTACAGTTATCAAATTTTTGGGATTATGAGAAATTCAGAAAGGTAATAAAAAAGTTTTAAAAAATTTGTTTTTGCAATATTAGTGCATAAATTAATATATTTATCTCTATTTTCAACAGTTAAACAACCCCAAACTCCTTTATATATTAATTATAACGTTAACTTTTGATTATGCATACATTTTAAAATTTATTAATATTTGATTTTAACCATGTAATTAAAAAAATGTGATTAAAGTGCATTTTAAAAATAATGTTATTAACTATTTTCAAATCGTTGACATGCTGTTCCGTATTTCAACAAAATAAATGTTAAATTTATTGAATTTACTAAGGTAAGTGGATTCAAAAAAGTTAAATTAATATGATACTTATTCCTTTTATAACATGTTTTTTACGAAATTCACAGAAATCACTATAAAAAAAGCAGGAAAAATAACATTTTCTTACCTCTTTCTTAACGGCATTATCCTCTAATTCAAGTTTCATAATCCAAATAGCGAAGATAATTTCGAAGTCGGAATGTCCGAATGAAGTACATTGACATTGGCGCGCTCATATTAACGAAACGCCACTGACAATGTATTTTTTCGGACCGGCATTTTATATAAAATGTCAACTGATCGCATTTCTGCATAACTTTTTAAAA
This sequence comes from Maratus speculifer, assembly GCA_964019185.1. Classification (NCBI taxonomy): domain Eukaryota; kingdom Metazoa; phylum Arthropoda; class Arachnida; order Araneae; family Salticidae; genus Maratus; species Maratus speculifer. The sequence goes on from CAXHSM010000949.1 coordinate 9,697, forward strand.
ATTTTCAACTTACGTACTAAATATACACGCATAACATCATAACAAAGTTACTAGAGCAGCTGGCCTAATATTCTAAAGAATAAATACACTAGTGTCAACTATTCTGGTTGTTGCCAAACGATATTTTTTAAGCAGGTGATTTTTTGTTATTATTGGTTGTTTGAGCTTCGAAGATTTATAAGTTGAATGCGCATGCGCATTAGTTTTATGAGGATATCCCTAATTAAAATTTTGAGTTACATTTTTTTTTCACGCATTTCTGTTTTACTTTCAATTAGTTTCAAAATACAGTGGAACTTTCATTTAACGAAGCGCATATTTAATGAAATTATCTACTTTTTTAATTTTCTGTTGAACCTTCTTTTAGAACGCAATTAACATTTAAATTAATATTCATATTTAAAAAAAATTCTTCTTAGCAAAATTTGTTGCACTTCCGTGCATGCACAATATTCAAAAGGATAGATTGCTGTTAAGATTGATTGGTGAATATATTTCAGCGGATTGTACGAATTGAAATTATGTATTTATTTTATCTTTTAAATAAAAAGAAAAAAATGCGAAAATTTTTCGATATGCTAAGAAAGGGATTCTAGTTCCGCGAAAATATTATAGGTCCATTCTCTGAATACTTAAAAAAGATGCGAAAGTTTTTATGAGTGTATCTTTCATAAGAGATCGCACACAAAGTAATATTCGAATTTTTTTTTTAATTTTTCGATTTGAAATACAAGAGAAAACGAGAATTAGAACGCTGCGATTCAGTTTTTGTTTCCCTTCCTTTATTACGCGGTTTTTTAGATATTATACTAATGATTTTTTTTATGTGGCTATATTGCATAACACAAAGTACTATCCAAAATAAAACACAGTTTTATAATATTTCCATTTTTATTTGTAGTTTACTATACAAATTTCATGAATTTTCGTGGATTTCTATTCAACGATATTTTTTTCATAACGAAGCATTTAAGTGTAACGAGAAATTTCCTTAAATGGAAGTTTCACTGATAGGTTCATTGCTGGGTGCTTAGTTTCATATGATGGGAGGTTTATCTCATATATGTGATATGACGTACATGTTACATGCAGTGCATGTAATGTGTGACATAAGAGCGATTGCACAATATTCTTCTGCAATGCCAGAAAACACTTTTTTTACCAGTAAATAACATGGTTTGGAGAATTTTTGTAATTTTCTAAAGTTTTCTAAGAAAGTCACATCTGAGTCACAATGTGACGTCACTGAGAGGTGGCATTTTGGTCACAGATGTGACGTCACATTTCAGTCACAATGTGACGTCACTGAGGGGTGGCATTTTGGTCACAGATGTGACGTCACATTTCAGTCACAATGTGACGTCACTGAGGAGTGGCATTTTGGTCACAGATGTGACGTGACCACAGTGACTCACAGTGACGTCATTGTGACGTCACTGTGAACATGCATGCTATGTGGGAACTTTGAAATTTGAATATGTATGTATACCTGGGAGCAATACTGGAATTAGACATTGATTTTTTTTAATTCGATCCAAAAAAGGGCAACGGTTTTTTTTTTTTTTTTTTTTTTTTTAAATATATATAGGACAGTTGCACCATAAAATTTAACTAATAATAACACATTGCTCAGTGGTGCACAAAACAGGAATTTTAATATACATTAGTACATATTAAAATAAAATAAAACTTTCAACGTTTCGCGCCGTCTTCTGCGGGCGTCTTCTCGAACAAGTCCAAACGTAGTCCTTCCATTTCAAGTTTTCCTGAAGACGCCCGCAGAAGACGGCGCGAAACGTTGAAAGTTTTATTTTATTTTAATATGTACTAATGTATATTAAAATTCCTGTTTTGTGCACCACTGAGCAATGTGTTATTATTAGTATTATTAGGGTTTTTTTTTTTTTTTTTTTTTTTTTAAGATTTATACTGCATAAAGGAGCCACTTACCTATTTTTATATACAAGAAGAAGTAGTATGTAAAAACAATTATAGTACACATAAATAAAATACTTGAGATAATATACTAGAGATATAAGCACCGGGTTTGGCGAGATACTTTATGCCAATTAGGCGAAAACATCGTTTTGATTACCTGATACATATAGCATGCTATAATAACACGTTATTTATTTATTTCAAAATGAAAAAAAGGAATAAACGAAACATTTTCTGTTATTAAAAAAAAAAAAAAAAAAGAAAAAAAAAGAAAAAAGAAAAGAAAGAACAATCAATAAATGATAATATTTTTAGAACAAACAATTTATTATAACATTTGTATGATAACCAGCATGTTAGGCAATTGAACGCCATTTTGGCACCATTTAGGTACCTCGGTGTGTATAGGGCATATATGTGCCATATTTATTAGTAAAACTGAGCATGAACGTTTACCAAGTGTGTTTTCATAGTCGCTTATATCTTTTTGCAACATAGCGCACCTTCCGAAGCCAAAACTGCACAAAAGAAAAATAAAATCATTTGCAGTATTTTTTTTTTTTTTTTTTTTTTTTTTTTTTTTTAAATGTAATGCACATTTTGTAATCAGTAGGCTCGATAAACAGACCTCGTTTTTTTGCTTTCAAAGATGATATTTCATACGACGTCTTTTTTGTATTCGTCGTTTTTCCATATTTGATAGTATGCGTCTACTCGTTTTGTAACTTTTTTTGTAACTTTCTTCTTTATTAACAGCGACATTTGGATTTCCTATTTAAATAAAAATTCTTCTCAATACAAAGAATTTAGTTAAAATAAATAAATAAATGAAATGCGGACATCTATTGCTCAAAGCACAAAATTTTTCCTATTGAGTTAATAAAAATCAGTAAAAACGTAATTTTTATGATAATAAAAAGGTGACTTATGTAATAACAGAGTCATATATGTACGTTATGGATTAAGTATGAATATTTCTCCACCATTTATAAATAATAATAATAATAAAGTAAAATGCGGACAGACCAAAGTCTGTATTTGACTGAAAACAACAACCATTTTCTAAATGCTTTAAAAAGATAGCCAATGAAAAGTGATATTTCAAAAGTATTATGAAATTAGTTAAAAACCATTTATTTTAAACTAAATGAATAAAAGATTTATATTTTTAATGAAATAAATGGGATTTGAAAAATTACTGGAAATTTATCACCATAGATGTATCAATATTACAATCAGTACTTTGTATGCAAAATGGAACAATTAGCAATACTTTTTGAACCCGAAAAATGGTCGTTGCTTTTTCTAAGGTTAAAAAGGAGGTTACGAAATATTCCTATACAGAGATGCCAAGCCCCCGCTTATTCCACAGCAGAATTTTCTTATAGGAAAAGTTATTTTTTAAATCCGCAGAATGTTCCTATTTAATAAAAGATTTTCTGTATTAAAATACCGGTATCCAAAATGCCGGAGACTTGGTAGCTCTGCCTACAACATTTTAATTAATCACGGTACTTTTTTAATCGGATTCAAATTTAGTGAAGACAACGTTTTTTGGCCAAAAGCAGCTTTTTTCCACATGTGTAACTACGATACAATTCCTTGATGCTGAAATAAAATGTTTTGACTTATGCTATTATTGCTTCCTCTTATTTATTTATTTGAATTTTAAATAAGATGACTCAAAATCGTGTTTTTTAAATGTACGAAAAAAATGCATTTCGAGAGAGGGCGAAAAGAACAATATTTGGCGATTTATTACCTGCGTTTGGCTAAGTTTCTTACTACCTTGTATTTAATACTCTTCAATTCTGAGCGAAGCGAAGTCTTATACTCAGAGTACGTAACGATATTAAAAGTCAGAAAAATTCTTTCGTCAAGCAAATCTTAAAAAGTACTTGTCGGATTTTCATTCTGTTTTTACCATTAGATACCTATGGAGGTAATCTGGTGAATGCACCACCTACGAAAAATTAGTTCCAAATAGTTTAAAAGTTATATTAAAAAAACTGATAAAAAAGCACAATTTATTTGCATACATCACAGAAATTTGGTGTGCGTCATTTTCACAAGCTGGATGTTTTCATTAGATTTCCAAATTCAAGCCCATGGAGCAAGGAAAATATGCAAATAATTTTCATGTAAGTGCTATAGAACATATTTAAACTTAAAAAACAAACTAGAAAAGAAATCTTTTTTTTTTTTTTTTTTTTTTTTTTACGTTAATTGAAAAGAAAAAAGCCATAATTCTTAGTAACTTAGCATTTGATATTTTGCGATTTTTTTTATAATTGCGTTTTATAATCGCCATGTAACATCTTTTATATTTCGCGTGTGCAAATTGGAAACAATTCTTTCGTATTTAAATTAAATACGAGTTTGACATGGCTGCTTTAGATGTTACTTTTATTAATAGATTATATATTGTTATTCTGTTTACATCGATCACTTTTTTATTTGTTTATTTATTTATTTATTGTAACATTTGGTTATTTTGTCATCCAATTTCGCCAAATTATACGAATCGCCAAACTAATAGCCAAATTACACATATTGATATATTTTTTTTAATTTTAAATAACGAAAGAAGAAATAAATTAATAAAAAATTTATAAAAATACAAATAAAAAGTGGGATTAAAAATCCCTTGATGACGTTTTAACCTCATGAAGAGAGCCATTCGCAGTATGTAAGCGGTTAATTTTAATGCATAAATTGCCAACTGGCATAATCAGTAAATTGATCTCATAATATACGTGACGAAACAGTTTTGATTATTTCAGATTTATTTCAAAAGACCAAGATTTATAAAATCGCCGAAGTGAAGGTATTAATGGAAAAGTACCATAAAAATAGGACAAAAATATCATATACGTATTTCGGGTACTACTTGGTTATGCCGTCGACTAAAAAAATATCGCCAAATTATAAGATTAAATTGCGACAACAGATGACCTTGAATGTCCCATTCAATAACCTTAAACATGATTCGCGTGCGTAAAACATCATAAAGTAATTTTTATCTCGACTTTTTATTAATGTTTTACTAATTGTCTGAGCGAAGCGAAGTCTTTATACTCAAAGATACGTAACGATATTAAAAGTAAAAAAAATTCTTTCGTCAAACAAATCTCAAAAAGTACTTGTCGGATTTTGATTCTGTTAGTACCAATAGGGACCTATGAAGGTAATCTGGTGAATGCACTACATACGAAAAATTAGTTCCAAATAGTTTAAAAGTTATATTAAAAAAACTGATAAAAAAGCACAATTTATTTGCATACGTCACAGAAATTTGGTGTGAATGATTTTCACCAGCTGGATATTTTCGTAGATAACCGAATCAGTACATGGAGTAAATAGTAATCATTAACGCACTCAAAAATATTGAATGCAATAAAACATTTTAAAATTTAATCATGCAGGAAAATAAAATTGTTATTTTTTTACATTAAAAAAATGTTATAAAAACTTTGATTTTGAGATTTTGTGATAATCTCTTAAGGGGACAAGGGACCTTGAAATCCTTAAAAATATTTTTTTTTTATTTTTTGTAAATTTTACCTAAATATTATTCAAGGGTACATTATATGCATTATAACATGCATTTATCACAAAAAAATGCAAAAAAAAAATTATTTTTGACAAAAAAATGGCATTTTATGCAGCGTCTTCGAAATCTTCGAAATGTGCCCTGCGCATTCCATATCAATGAAAATCCCCAATATTTTTTATGAAAGTTTGTTTTATATATATAAACAAAATTGTGCATCGAATTTTGAATATTTGAATTTAAAAGTAAAAAAAAAAAAAAAAAAAAAAAAAAAAAATTGAAATTTTGAAATTTTTTCGAAAATTTTTTCAAATTTTTCAATTTTTTTTTTACATCTTAAAATTCAAATATGTAAAAATCGATGCTCTATTTTGTTTATATATATAAAACATACTTTCCAAAAAAATATTGGGGATTTTCATGGATATGGAAAGCGCAGGGGGCATTTCGAAGATTTCGAAGACGCTGTGTAAAATTCCATTTTTTTCTCAAAAATAATATTTTTTTAAAAATATTTTTGTGATAAATGCATGCCATAATGCATATAATGCACCCTTGAATAATATTTAAGATGAAATTTACAAAAAAAAAAAAAAAAATTGAAAAAATTTGAAAATTTTGAAAAAAATTTCGAAAAAATTTCAAAATTTCAATTTTTTTTTTTTTTAATTCAAATATGTAAAATTCGATGCACAATTTTGTTTATATATATAAAACAAACTTTCATAAAAAATATTGGTGATTTTCAACGATATGGAATGCGCAGGGCGCATTTCGAAGATTTCGAAGACGCTGCGCGTAAAATGCCATTTTTTGTCAAAAATAATTTTTTTTTGCATTTTTTTGTGATAAATGCATGTTATAATGCATATAATGTACCCTTGAATAATATTTAGGTGAAATTTACAAAAAATAAAAAAATATATTTTTAAGGATTTCAAGGTCCCTTGTCCCCTTAATAGCATTTTTTGATCGCTAAAAGAATGTTGTATATATTTCGCGTGTGAAAATTAGAAACAATTACGTTTTTAAATAAAAAGTTTATTTTATGACATCATTTTCCCTTTATATTTATTTTTATTGCATGTTTTCTTTTAACTTATATTTTGATTGTGTGTGGAAGTCAATTCTGGTCACTAATTTTTCGGCACGGATACCACAAGCGCATCAGATTTGGCGCAATTTAGCCCATTTGGCGAAAACTCCGTTTTCAAAGAACGCTTACATACACATTTTTAAATAATTTTCTATTTTCAAAAAGAACTTACAGTAAATAAAATAATAATAATAATAATAATTAATAACTATAAAAAGAATTATTTTATATAATTAAAAAAAAGGAAATGAAAGTAAATAAACATTTTATGAGTAAATAAACAAATAATAAATAAATAAAGCCGGGTTACCATCTGAGGTAAAATGATGCCATTTTGACGCCAATTATGTACCCTGGTGCATATGTGACATCTTTTCCCATTTTTCATCCATTTCCTGTTGGCATATAACTTTGAAATTTGAATATGTATGTATACCTGGGAGCAATACTGGAATTAGACATTGATTTTTTTTAATTCGATCCAAAAAAGGGCAACGGTTTTTTTTTTTTTTTTTTTTTTTTTTTAATATATATAGGACAGTTGCACCATAAAATTTAACTAATAATAACACATTGCTCAGTGGTGCACAAAACAGGAATTTTAATATACATTAGTACATATTAAAATAAAATAAAACTTTCAACGTTTCGCGCCGTCTTCTGCGGGCGTCTTCTCGAACAAGATCCAAACGTAGTCCTTCCATTTCAAGTTTTCCTGAAGACGCCCGCAGAAGACGGCAGGAAACGTTGAAAGCTTTATTTTATTTTAATATGTACTAATGTATATTAAAATTCCTGTTTTGTGCACCACTGAGCAATGTGTTATTATTAGTATTATTAGGTTTTTTTTTTTTTTTTTTTTTTTAAGACTAGGGGGGCCCCGCCCCCCTGCTCGCTATGCTCGCCAACCCCCCGCGTAATCGCTTCGCGATTCCAAATTATTGTCTACCCCTGCTTGCTGCGCTCGTCAATAACCCATGGTATGAATAAGCAGTTGCAGACCTTTCAAATGATGCGTCACACAATTGGTGTTGTAAAGAAATTACAAAATGCGCCCCCTCTGAGGGCAGAGGGGGGGTTACACACAAGGTATCCATAATATGAATAAGCAGTTGCAGACCTCTCAAATGATGTGTCACACAATTGGTGAAATTAAAAATGTGCCCCCCTGGGGGGGCAGAGTGGGGGATGACACACAACACATCCATAATATGAATAAGCAGTTGCAGACCTTTCAAATGATGTCTCACTCGACTGGTGTTGTAAAGAAATTAAAAATGTGACCGCCCCCCCCTGGGGAGAGCAGAGTGTGGGGGTGACACACAAGACATCCATAATATGAATAAGCAGTTGCAGACCTTTCAAATCTTGTGTAACACGACTGGTGTTGTAAAGAAAATAAAAATGTGTCCCCACTGGGGAGCGGAATGGGGGATAACACACAAGACATCCATTATATGAATAAGCAGTTGCAAAACTCTCAAATGATGTATCAAACGACTGGTGTTGTAAAGAAATTAAAAATTTGGCGAAATATTACAGTTATCGCCAAGTTGGCGTCACTTTTGACAACTAATTTTGGTCGCCAAATTTGGCGATATATCGCCAAGTTGGCGACAAACTTGGCGATTGTTGGCGATGGTAACCTTTCCTCTCTTTATGGTAACCCATATGGCGATGCATAGACGGAGCTCTTTCCTGATTGGTCTATTCGACTCATGGAAGGAGTGGACAACCCGGATTCGTTAGTTCCGGAAATCTTCCACATCAGCATCATTCCAGGAGTCATTCCTTTTAAGTCTAGTTTTTTTTTACTATAGAAGGATTTATACTGCATAAAGGAGCCACTTACCTATTTTCATATACAAGAAGAAGTAGTATGTATACAAATAAATGATAATACAAATAAATGAAAAATGAATACTAAGAAATACTAATAAAAGAAAAATGAAGCGTTATATTGATCTATGTATATTTAAAAATGCATCTGCTAGCACTAATTAGATAATTTATGTGTATATAATAGGAGATAAATAGCTTTTGATTCTGTATTTCTATGCTTTAAAGCAGTGGTTCCCAAACTTTTGAACTCGCGGAGCCTTTTTTGGGAAGAATTTCTACCACGGAGCCCCTGAACCCAGCGATACTCTGTGGTTTACAAGTTAATGTTTTTTTATGCCTATGGAACAGAGAAAAATCTGCTGGATAAAAATCCGAGCCAATTTGGCTCTTTCTTGAAATTCTGAATTCATAATAGAAATTTAAAAAATCAGATTTTCTATTATATATAAATCTTTAACAGTTTTATTTAATATTACTATTATTGGATACAATAAAATAAAAATAAGGATTAAAGCGCACTCTTTTTTGTATTAAAATATCTAACTTGTATAATCGAGAAATTTCCTTCAAATAAGCAAACATTATTGTTAAAAATTTTTGGATTTATGAAAGCTTTTAGTACCGAGAAAGGCAAACTCTTTTTTTTTTTTTTTTTTTTTTTTTTTTTTTTTTTTTTTTTTCCCGAGCGATGTTCAAGCAATAATGCAAAGGGGTTAATGACATCCATTTTTAAAATAAGAAATATTCTTTCGGGATTTCGAATAAGAACTCGGAATTAAAGACCAAAATGGTAATCATGTTTGGATTATGCATTGCATTTGGGCTTCTGTAAAACTATTATTATTTATGGGTCGAACCACACACACAGAGAAAAAAAGGTAAGTTGTACAGTTTTCGTTTGCTGAGAGATACTTCTGAGTAATTGCAGTTAGTTACTCGCAAAAAAAGGAGAAAATGCGTAGTTCCAGTCACCCATGAGTAATTTTGTAATACGTTTTCGCTAGTCCCGCCTACCCGTAATAGAATAATGCGATTATGGAATATTTTTCGTTCTTCTTTAAGTTTCTAGTACTTCTAAACATGCAACGAAAATGAATTGCCCCTCAAGTTCTTTTTTTGAACCATAAAAAAATAGAAGCAGGTCATTGTTTTAGTGTTTAAGTGAGTGGGGCAAAATCTATAAGTTGTATTGCACAATTGCACATGTTAAATGAACTCCAACTAGTGGAATAACTTTACTAATCCAGTGGGATTAAATTTATATCACGGCGGGTATTCATTGACAAAATGTCTAAGGAAGAGGTGGAGCTGTGCAAAATTTTAAATTCTTAGTGTGATGACAAATGTAAAAAAAATTTTTAAGTTGCTACAGACTTATTTCTGATTGGAAAATCTGGCAGAGACCAATTAAAAGAAAATTTTAAAGAGGGGCTGTAAAGTGATACAAGATGCTAAAAAAACGCATTGTCAGCAATATAAATTGCTTATAAAATTAAGTACAATTAAGTAAAATAGCATAAAAATTTAAATATATTCAGAAATTTCTAAAATAAAATAAACAGATTAAAATAATTAAAGTTAGAAAAGAAAAAGACTATATACACAAAGTATATAACTATTAAATGAATCTAACAAAGGGTTTATTAAATGATAGAAGATATTACAAAAAATGGGCATTTTAATCGACAAACAATGTTGTAGTGTGAAAAAAAGTGTAGAAAATTTAAATATACAAATAACATAAACAAATTAAAGAATCTAAATTTATATGTAAAAAAAGAAATATGTATACACAATTTACACAAATGTAATATGAATTTAAAGAGAGAGTTTAAGTTTAGATGATAGAAGATGCAATAAAAAATATGTGATTAGCGATAAACATCATTTTATTATAAAAAACAGTATAAAAAACTTAAATAACTAAAAATTAATGCAAATAATATAAACAGATTTTAAAAAATCAAAGATAAAAAGAAATATATGAACACATTACACACAAATGAATCCGTTGAGGGATTTTAAATGCTACAAGACTTTTAAAAAAAAAAGACGTTTTAAGCGACAGACATTGTTTTAAAAATTAAACACAAATTTGAAAACTAGGAAAGAAGATTTGAATAAGTAAAATTTAATAAAAATAAAATAAACAGCTTAAGGATATTAAAACTCCAAAAATAAAAATAATACGATATGCAATATATACAAATATGCAAATATATATACAAATATATATATTAAGTATTTGTATATATACAGGGTGATTCCAAATTTTTTTTACAATAAAAGAGGGGTGATAGTACACATCAAGACAAACAATATTAAATAGGAGACCAAGGGTCCAAAGCGTTTTCCTAAGGAGATAGCCGCCATTAAAGTTTAGGGACCAAAATTTCAAATAAACATAAAAAACGGAAAAATCGGTCGATTGATTTGCGGTTTTCACTAAAATTATTCTTTATGTCGGCATTTTCTTGAAATTAAATTATAAAGATAAATTTCAAAAAATGCCGATAGAGGGCGCTTTAGACTTTGGAGTAACGAACAACTATTTTTTGCTGGTATGTTTTGCATCTCATTAAATGTTTTCGTAAATTTACACTCAAACTTAAATTTTGAGCTCAAAATCTGTAGTTGGGAGTGGTTAAGTAACACAAATTGAGCTGTGTTCAGAGGGTTCAAATTTCAAATGATTAAAAAAAATAACGGAAAAATTGGCCGATTAATTTGCAGTTTTCACTAAAACTATTCTTTATTTAGGTATTTTCGTGAAAATAAATTATAAAGATAAATTTCAAAAAATGCCGATAGAGGGCGCTTTAGACTTTGGAGTAACGAACAACTATTTTTTGCCGTTATTGTTTGCATCTCTTTAAATGATTTAGGAAGGTTAGACTTAAACTGAAATTTTGAGCTGAAAATATGGATAGTAGGGAGTGGTTAAGTAGCACAAACTGAACTGTGTTCAAGAGGGGCGGGAAGGTTCAAATTTAAAGTAATTATAGAAAATGGAAAAATTGGTCGATTCGTTTGCGGTTTAAAATAAAACTATTCTGTAAGTCAGTATCTTCTTGAAAATAATTTTTAAAGATAAATCTCAAAAAATTCCGTCAGAGGGAGCCTTAAACTTCAGAATAGCCAACAATTCATTTTAACCATTATTTTTTGGTTCCAATTAAATGCTTGCAAAAGCATTTTAAATGTTCTCGGAAGCTTAGATTTAAACTTAAATTTTGAGCTCAAATCCTGAATTGTTATGGGGAGTTAAGAAGCGCAAACTGAAGTGTGTTCAGGAGTTAAAATTTAACCCTCTTTCCTCCTCGAGCACAATTCAATTTTTCGCTATTTAAACACTCCCAAGGATTCAGAATTTCAGCCCAAAATTTAAGTCTATGCATTTGAAAGCATTTAATGAGATTAAAAAAATAGCAGTTTAAAATAGTTGTACGCTACTCCAAAGTCTAAGGCGCCCTCTATCGGCATTTTGTGAAATTAATCTTTAAAAATTATTTCCAAGAAAACACTGATTGATCAAGAAAACTGCTGATTTAAAAATTAGTTTTAGCAAAAACCGCAAACGAATCGACCAATTTTTCCGTTTTTTACAATTATTTAAAATTTTAACCCTCTGAACACAGCTAAGTTTGTCTACTTAACCACTCCCAGCTATTCAGAGTTTGAGCTCAAAATTTAAGTTCAAGTCTAAGCTTACGAAAGCATTTAATAAGATGCAAAAAATAACGCCAAAAAAGAGTGTTTCGTTACTCCAAAGTCTAAAGCGCCCTCTATCGGCATTTTTTTAAATTTATCTTTATAATTTATTTTCACGAAAATACCTAAATAAAGAACAGTTTTAGTGAAAACCGCAAATCAATCGACCAATTTTTCCGTTTTTTATAATCATTTGAAATTTAAACCCTCTGAACACAGCTCAGTTTGTGTTACTTAACCACTCCCAACTACAGATTTTGAGCTCAAAATTTAAGTTTGAGTCTAAGCTTACGAAAGCATTTAATAAGATGCAAAAAATAACGCCAAAAAAGAGTGTTTCGTTACTCCAAAGTCTAAAGCGCCCTCTATCGGCATTTTTTGAAATTTAACTTTATAATTTAATTTCAAGAAAATGCCGACATAAAGAATAATTTTAGTGAAAACCGCAAATCAATCAACCGATTTTTTCGTTTGTTATGTTTATTTGAAATTCTGGACCCTAAACTTTAATGGCGGCTATTTCCTTAGGAAAACGTTTTGGACCCTTGGTCTCCTATTTAATATTGTTTGTCTTGATGTGTACTATCACCTCTCTTTTATTGTAAAAAAAATTCGGAATCACCCTGTATATACAAATATATATATACAAATACTTAAATGCCTATATTTTTTTTATTTATTCTGCTTAAAGTTTGACGATCAATATTATATCAAAGTTTAGTATGAAAAATGTGCTTGAATTGTTTTGCAAAGTTTATATATATATATATATATATATATATTTGGTGCAATTTTCGACATTTGTAGGCGAATGTCTGTTTCTGCATTTAATCGGTTACTGTATTTCGTTTTGATACTTGTGTTAGTAGAGAATCCAGCTTCACACAGGTATGTCTTTGAAAACGGGAGTAAAATTAATATTGCTTCGTCTGTCAAGATTTTGTATTCATCTGTCAAATGACACCAAAATTCATTGATACGCTCGCTTTGAAAAGAGATTACTAGATCGCTTTGAAATTTTAAATCAATGAGAACTTCGTATTCATCAGATTTTAAGCTGTGTGACTTTGTTTTTACACTGAATGCATTTAGTATCCATTTAAACTCGTCTAACATCTTATTTTGAGCAGCTGGAAAGTAATACTCAAATAAATCTCTCAGAGTTTCGAGATGATCTTGAATGCTTTTCTGAATTTTTTTTTTTTTCAGAAACTTAGTTATTAAGAAAAAAAGAATTAAGTATAAACATATGAATAGGCGGAGCTCCAAAGAAAAATATTTTCTCCCGTTTATTCGGCAAGCAGAGTTAACAGCTCTGGTGGGCCTTTTATTTTAGATTCACGTTGTGCATTCTATTCAGAATTCTATTTCTTATTTCTTGTAACTTATTTTAAATCGAATTTTTAAAACACATTAAATGCAGAAACATAAAATAAAACAATTCAAAACATAAATATTATACAGAAAATAGATAGATCTGTAAACAGTAAGTCTGTAAACAGCTTAAACAGTTTTGAAGTGTATTGTATCGTTTCAACCCACTTATAGATATATTATTTTTGACTCACACACACAAAAATTCCTACAAACTTTTGGAAATCTTTCACTTGAAATATGCTAATTTCTTTCATGTTTTATTTTTCTTGAACGCCGCGGAGCCCCTGGAAAGTTTAGGCGGAGCCCCAAGGGCTCCGCGGAGCACACTTTGGGAACCTCTGCTTTAAAGCATTAACGTTTGTGTGTTTTTCGTTATCATTGGGAGTACCTAGCCGATTTAAAAAATAATGTGGGTAAAAAATGTTGCTAACCATCTTTGCTGCAAAATATACTATATTTTGCGTAGGAACAATAATCACCATCAATGCACGAGCAAAAAAAGTTTTAAAATTGAGAATTCTTTGATGTCGATATGACTAAAAATTTTAAATCTTTTTTTTTTTTTTTTTTTTTTTTTTTTTTTTTTTGGTGGCCACATTTAGGATATATTTTCGTTATGAACGATTTCTAAAACATTCGACGATTTAATTTCCCAAATTAAACATTTTTTTCTAGAAAAAGTTTAAACCCAATTTATTAAGAATATTGCAATTTCTAGGATACTGTTGGGGTCAGAAACTATAACTTTGGCATCACAGTAACTTATAAGATGTAAGTGCTCGTTTAGGACAAATTTTAAAAAAAGGTTTCCTTAACTCTTATCGACAACCTCATTGCATCCGTGGAAAACAGATATTCAACATTATAAGCTATTCGGACGGATTTCACACCGTATAAAATACACTCCATTCTCTTCAAACATAATAGTTTATGTTATTTATAGTTTCTCAAATCGGTGCGAAGCTTCTGTTTATGCTCATGACATCATTTCAAAGAGTTATATTTCCAATATAGGAAAATTTGGTGTTTTATTTTCTGTATTACTTTTAACATTTTGCATATTTCCAATTTTATATCCATGCATGGTTTGCTTTTCTTTTATGAAAATAGTATATTCAACTTTATATATAAGATTTTGTAATTCTATGATTCAATATGCTTATTTCCATCATATTTTATTAATGTATTATTTAATATAATTAATGACTAATTAAAGGTAACATCTCATTTTCTTTACTTATCGCAAGTTATTAAATGTTTATTCTCAGCAATATCGCTCAGACTAATCCCTCTGAGGGAAGTCCTAGTTTAATTTTTCCTCTATTAATTAAAATAAAAATTTAGTCAACATGCATAAGTTGGCTATTACTTTGGCGATTTGTATCATTTGGCGTAATTGGTCGACGGGATAACTAAGTAGTACCGTATTTGGTTTGGCGAAAATCACTTTTGAATTATTTTCTGTTATATTAAAAAGGAAGCAAAAATAAATAAAAACGCGATTAAATATAGATTTAGTTAATATTAAAAAAAAAAAAAAAAAAAAAATGCCTGGTTACCATGTTAGGCAAAACAAGTTGGAAATTGCACGTGAAATGTAGCAAATGTGATGCGTTCGTACGATAACTAAGTTTTAAAAACATTCAGATCTTGCTGTTATAGTAGACAGTACTTCGGATACAGTATAGTGTCCGAAATCTTTTTTATGTTCCTGTAAATATACAGGAAGTAACCTTTATTGCACCTCAGCAACGCATATCATATTCATAAAATGTGAAATAGTTTAATATAATTAAAACGCGTCCCAAACAAAGTTTTCCCTTATAACATTATGTAGTGGAATGCTTTTAGGTGGCCCTGTAATTTAATAATAAATATTCTTTGCATCACAGATTGTAAAGAATGTATATTTTAGTATATATATGATTGCACTACAAATCTTGCTAGGATATGGGTAATGGTAAATATCTTAGTATATATATCCTTTTTTTTATGGAATAATTTATTATTGTTATTTTGTCATATTGATTTTATTTTCTTCTATGTGTATCTTTCTACTAATTTGTCATCTGAATAGCTTCCAGCCAGTCGGGTGTATTGTGAGTCGAATTCTTAGCTTTCAGCACGACTCATAACAGAAACTGGCTGGATGTTTTTGCTTTTTTGTTAAACTATACACCCCTGATGACGTAGTTTAATGGAAAAGCCTTCTACTG
>CAXHSM010000950.1:0-25000 GCA_964019185.1 Maratus speculifer
GTATAGCATTATATAGTGGAATACTTTTGTGTAGCCCTGTAATTTAATAATAAAAATTCTTTGCGTCACAGATTGTACAGAATGCATATTTTAGTATATATTTCATAGATTCATGCCAATTCTATTATGTTCGAATGAGTGTAACATCATTAAAATGCATTTGAAACTTCTTCCCCACTGACCGTAATGTAACGGAATCCTTTTGATTGTCCCTGTAATTGATCTATGCATCCGATTTTCATAACATTTGAAATGACGCAACAAAATTACGCAATAATTATATGTTTTAAATTTCAAACGATTAAAATGCATTTAAAACTTTTTTCCCTATTGACCGTAATGTAACGGAATCCTTTTGAATGTCCCTGTAATTGATCTATCCATCCGATTTTCATAAAATTTGAAATGACTCGACAAAATTATGTAATAATTATGTATTTTAAATTTCAAACGATTCGGTTGGATAGTTTTCCGTTGTTATATGCGGACAGACAGACGGACAGACAAACGGACAGATAGACAGTCAGACAAACGGACAGATAGATGGACAGGCAGACGGACTGAACGACAATTATAGGTGCTACCTATTTACATAATTACGAATGCACCTAAAAATAATTATCTGTTATTTTTTGTAGGGTGGCCCATTACTGGAACATAGGCGGTCCATTACTGGAACATAGGTGGCCCATTACTGGGCATTTGGGTGTTTAGACATATTTCTATTATTTAAAATGAAATTTTTATTTCTATTGGGAAATGTAACTGTGGGATTAGTTAAATATTGTTGAAAGATTAATCTAATATGAAAAAAATTGGAATACAATAATTATAACTATTAATAAAAAAATATTTTTTAGCAAAATTCCTTAAGGTGGCCCATTACTGGCACATCTACCCTATGTAAGTGTAACGGCAGATCCTAAAGGAAGGTCACAGGCAGGCTCAGACTGTCCCGCCGGCCGGTGCACCATTGTCTCAAGAAAACTTTGCACGCCTAAATTCTTAAGCTGCTCAAATATTCTTTTTCTTATTAAACACATGTATTCTGACTAGTGCACTAATTTTTGAGAATTCATTAAGGGAATAATCCTCAATTAACAAACAAGCAGCACAAGAAAAGTTTTTTTTTTCTTTTTCTTTCACAACAAAAAAATTAAAGATAGATGGAGACAATTTTAGAACAGGGAACCAAATTAATCATCTTTGTATACGATTGAGAGAGAAAATATGCACTCAAGAAAAATTTTAATAGCCATGGCGCCCTGGATTAGATTTTCACCAAATAATTTGCAAATTATCAATACCTTAGGTCTTGATACCTTGTTTCTTCTTCCCCCTTTAAAGTCAGACTGAATGCACCTATAATTAAAACCATGCTTTATGAAAATAATTTGAGAAAAAAAAAGACAAAAAAAAAAAAAAAAAAAAAAAAAAACATTTTGTTGTTGATTTGAAAACATGATCTTTGATAACGAGGAATCTAAACCTGTTGACACTTTTGAACTCTGCAAGCATTGGAATGAAACAGCGAGTGATTTTTTTTTTAATTCACAAAATCTACAACATAACTTTTGGTTAGTAATATTCGCTCTATTTAATGACAAACTTTCTATGGTTAAATAACTATAAGGAAATTCTAGTATGTATTTCAAATTTAAAAATGTTAAATTTAATCATGGAAAGATCTATTATTAAATAAAATGATGATTATATTGAGAAATTGTGATAGGTTTTTTAAATAATAATAATAAAACACGCTGGACACAAAATCCTGCAACTTCAAGGAATAAAATTCATGGGACATTTCTCTC
The DNA here is from genome assembly GCA_964019185.1 of Maratus speculifer. Classification (NCBI taxonomy): domain Eukaryota; kingdom Metazoa; phylum Arthropoda; class Arachnida; order Araneae; family Salticidae; genus Maratus; species Maratus speculifer. The sequence goes on from CAXHSM010000950.1 coordinate 1,815, forward strand.
GATTATCGAAATTTAAATATTTCCCTTGAACTCTAATTATCAGGGGTGATTATAGGTTCATGAAAAAATACCTGAAATTTCAGCGAGGAAATGTTTCTGTATCCGAACAAGGGGGAAAGACAAAATATTTATAACAGGAAGGCCAAATTACATAATATATAAACTTTAGTTATGTTTAGCAATCATATGAAATTTATATTTTAATTTTATTTTAAGAATTGAACTATCGGAAAAACTGGAATTTTGGTACTGTAAATTTACAAAATACCTGAATTCAGGTATATAACCTGAACACATCGCCCCTGAATTATCATAAGAATTTTGCAAATCATGGGATGAGTGTTCTGTAAATTATTTTAATGTAATAAAGTTAATCTTTATTAGACCATTTCTTTTTGTATAAATTTTGGGTACTTACGTATTAACGCCACCGCAGCTACAGATTTGATGGTTTTTAAGTATCGCCAATCTACACCTAAAATTTTTGCGACAAATCATAAAATAAAACACTTTCAAAATTCAAAACACTTTATTTAAAAACAAAGCAGTAAGTCGGATTTCGGTGGAAAATGGGCCGATATTTAACTCTTGTATCATCGATCCTGAAAAAAACAAAATTGCATCTTGATCTGTTTTTGTGCAAAACAGGCATCAAAAATCAGCAAACAACAAGGCAACAAGAAATCCAAACGATAACTGTGTGTGCGTGCAAACAACGAGATTGCTCTTTATTGGCGAATCAGTGCAATTTATGCTGCGGTGGCGTTACTGAAGCATAAATTGCGCTGTACCAAATTTTGTAATAATGAAACATAAATTTAGCATTTTGTATATAGATAAAGTCATAATTTAAGGCTAGAACAAAATGCCTCTTGCTACAAAATATCTGTCTCGCAAAAATAATTACTGTCAGATTGTAACAGAAGTTAAATTTATCTCATATTTAACTGACTTATAAACAATTCTTATTACGTTAAAAGAAAAATGTAATTTTTAAAGAAGGTTGAACTTTTTGCAGCATTGCAGAAACTCTAATTCACAAGTAGCAAAAAAAAAAAAACCTTAGTTTTTAGTTACCAATTTCCAGAGCATCAATGGTGATAAGTGGAATGAAAGGGGTTATTCTGAACTAATTACGCTAAAAATAATCATAAACTCTAGGAATCAGACTGAGCATAATATTTATTAATTATTATTGTGTATAAATTATGCTTTCGAAGTCATCTACATTTAAAAAATTATACCAAATTTGAATTTTCAATTAGTAACACCCATTTTTGACATTTTATTTGAGTTTCTAGGATCCAAATGGACCAGGAAATGTCATTGTTTATCCATATTATCTTAAATCTTGATCATGATTTTGAGGTTGCTATAATTAAACCCATTTCAAAAACATTAATTTATATCTTCATGAAAGTCATGTGATTTTTATACTAAATTGACCCAAACATATTACAGGTTTCTTTCTCTATTCAAAAAAGTTTTTTTTATTATTTAAACTATTAATAAATTTATATTAAAATCAATGTGAAATATAAAAGCAGTAATTCATGATTACACCCATTAATAACTACTTTGCGTGTAAAAACTATAAAGACAGCAAAAAATGTTGATTTTCTTAAAAATTTCAAAAAAAAAAAATCTTTTTTTCTTATAAAAGGTATCAAGTTGAAAAGCTAATAAAAAAAATCAACAAAATTAAATTGTATTTTATTATGAAAATAAAGTAATTGTAAAAAAACCCCACCATTTTTGCCTGTGTAAAAACTATAAGGACAGCAAATAAATTCAATATAGTAACCAAAGGAACTAATATTTCATATATTGTGCAACCACCTCTGAAGTTTAATGATCGCAAATATTCCACCATTCCTCGACATGATTCATTTTTGCACTGTTCGGGGTTGTGTTTGTTCTATTCATCCTTAATCATAGACCTGAGTTCTGATGATGAGAAAAAATGCCTTCCTTTTTGATAAACTCAACCTGCTAGATCTCACCATAAGTTATCGATAGGATTTAAAACTGGATTTCTGAGCGCCCACTGCAAGACTTCAATATTTTTCTTGTGGGACTAGTGTTTTGAGGATAGGCACATTATCTCACTGTTATAGCCGCTCTTTTTTTTTTTTTTTTTTTTTTTTTTGCCAGAATTGTATCAACAAATGAGAGGTGGCCAGAAAGAGTTTGTACATGTGTCTTTGAATTAAATTTTGCTAAAAACATACACAAATGGCTCCACGTCTTTGAACAAAAAGCAGCCCCATGTCGCAATCGATCCACCACTTAACGATGTTTTAATAAAATCTCTTTTTCTTTTCTTAAATCATCTCAATAATATTTCCAACCATACAAGTGATGACTTTGGACAACAAACCGCTGCAGGTTACTTTCTCTGATGAAAATAAGTGAAACTTGAATGGTCCTGATTTTATTGTGACAATTTGAAAAAAAAGAAAAAGAGATCTTCTCAAAACAATTAGTTGACGGAATCATTGCAGCATTAGACTGCTTTTCGTTCAGTGACGTTGAGTCACTTGTGTATATTTCCGGAAATTTTAATCCAAAGATATATATACAACTCTTTTTGATCATCTTTCATATGTTACAACTCTTCTAGTATGAAAAAAGAAAGAAAGGATTAACAGCAAGATAATGCACCTATCCATACAAGTCGTGAGGGCATTCAGAATTCCTTAAGATGGGACTTTCCTCAATAATATACTTTATACAACAATTTTTTGAACATGCAATTTTGAGGCAATATAATGTAAAGCAAACATCCAAAACAATGCAACTTGGATCAGAATCCCAACAAAAATTCTGTGTATTGCTGGCGATTTGCACGATGTTGAATTAAAACTGAACACCCTAAAGAATCTAAGCGTAGGAAAAATCAGTCCTCTAGATTCAAGGGCGGCGCCAGAGGGGGCATATGCCCCCCCCCCCCCGTCGGGCATACCTGGCCCCCCCATCGGGGTCAAAATTCGATGTTGTCGGGGAAAACATTTTGGCTTTTAAATTTCGTTTTTTTTTTTTTTTTCCGAATTAAACTCAGATTGACTAAACTAATTCTTTTGGGTACGAGTCGGTTTCTGACTGAATTTTGATTCTTGCAGATTGAGTTCAGACAAACCCGATCCTTCTTTAAAAAAAAAAGCGAATTTTTTAAAATAAAAATTTATATAGATGACTACATAGGATGATACATGAATGAATCTGTACATGTATATTTTTTAACGAAAAAGATAAAATTTATAGTAAAGTTTTGTCTGGGCTGTCTTGGATGACAAGTAGAATGCTGCATCGGGTCGGGCAAACTGAACCTGACACGACTCGCAATCTGGATCGGATCGGGACTAATCTTTTGTCTTTGTGGGTCAGATTCTAGTTGGGTTAACTTTAGTTGTTTCAGGTTCGGGTTGAATGTTGACACGTATGGTCCTTGATTCAAGATCGATCTCTCAAAAGAATTTGAAAAAATTATTTTAAGTTGGAAAATTATACATTGAAAGTTAATGAGTCTATATATACTGATTTTTTACTTAAAAGTTAAAACTGATACTGGAGATATAGTTGTATGTATATTTTTACAAAATTGCATTACAGTAAAGGATATATTTTTTCATTAGTTACGGTTAGGGTCTTATTGAGGTTGAAATATTTCGGGTTCAGATCGAAATATGGAGATGTCGGGCTCAGATCGCGTTTCGGGCAGAGTCCTGCATCACTTTGGGAAATTAAACCCAACTCGACTGCAATTTGAGGCGGATCTGGCTAAAATTAATATTTTTCCGGAGAGGTTTGGGTTGACTTCTATTTTTTGAGACGGCTTAGTTTTAATTATTTTAGTGTATGGATTCTATTCTACCTCATTTTTAAGAAGTATCGCCGAAATATATTTTAAAATGCAAAATTATATTATTTGAATGTCAATGAGTGCATATATAGATACATTAATTTTTCTACATAAAATATGTAACCGATATTGGAGGTATTATTGTAGACTATTTTTCTATTATTGCTTTATAAAATGGGATTTTCTTTTTCAATTTTCTCTTGCATTCGATTTGGGATTGGGTTCGAAATGAATACTTTTAGGTCGAAGTTTGTCGAGTTCGGGTTATATACTTTTTTAAAACTGGTTCAGGTTGAATGGATATAGCATTAACTAATTCAAGTCGGGTGTAACCCAATCCGCAGAGGACTCTATGCTCGCAAAATAATCCGTGAATTGAACTATTTTTTCCATTGATTATATTCCGTTAAAACCGAAAAATTTGCTTTAAATTTTGCTATTTCTACACCCCCCCCCCCCCCGCAAAAATACAGATAAAATACCAATTACCTGAAATATTCACACCTAAAGCAACATATTCGTCAAATTACATGGGTGTTCTGTCAGCTATGCTTCTTAGTACTTTTTTCGTACTAGAAACGGAATTTATAAATCCGTTTTATCTAAATATACGTAAAAAACAGAAATCTGAGATCGAAATTTTCGAAAAATGTCCAATCAGAAGGCAGAAATTGCTTAAAATAATCAAATCTTCAAATCACAGGAATATTTCGGCATTGTTGCGACAGACTCAGAGCAAGAAATTTCGGCCCACGCAGACTTTCTACCCGTGGTTAGATCTCCTGTATAACTCGTGGTTCGGATTGGTGATATATTTTTAATTGGGGTCGCTTTTCGCTGATATTAAAATAACGCACTTTTAGATTTCTAACTATTTTGCAAGTTTCACTTCATTTACATTTATCTTTTGTTTTTAATTTGGTTATTTTGTATTTAAGTTTTTGTTTCAGATTAAAATTTTGCATCTTATCAAAATTTTAAACATTGAACTTTCTGCATTCGATCAATATACACTCTAAAACAAATTGGAAATTGAAGATGTTTTTCCAATTGTTTTTATTGTTACTAATTATAGCTAAAAAAACCTAATTTAATTTACACACTTTCTCGAAAATATAAAAAGTTCATCAATCTAATACTAAAACTACCTGAAATCCTCCAATATCTAAAGTTACATTTTTGTTGAATGAAAAGACTGTTCAGTTTACTGAGCAGCAACACTGTGCACAAAAATTTTCTCTTCGAAACTGATTTATTACGTATCTCTATTTTCTTTCAAAATAATGAAACGTTCGTGAACGTAATCTCGAATTTTTTGAAATATTACAATCAAAACACCAAAATTTCTCCAAATAATAGAAAAATCCGTTCCAATAACATGTGCGTTCCGGCAACTTATTGTCTATATTTTATTTTTGGTGAAAGGTTTTTTGAGAGTGTATGCAATAATAATTACATTTTCTCAAAAGTGACAAAAATAGAAAATAATAAAAAAAATAAAACGCGGAATTTATAAAGTAATATAAGGTACATATTTCAAAATTTGTAGTTCGACTAATTAATTTCACTCCGGTAAATACTTTCAATTCAAACAAAGAAAACTAATATTTAGCATAGAAACGTGTTCAGATGGAAAGAAAAAGGATATGGAGAAATTTCAATTTTATACAAGTTTTGTCTCACTTAGATTTCAATCTACGATGTTTAAACCACAGAGAAGAGCAGCTGCGATTCTTTAAAAGAAAATACATGCCTGTCTGTTTTGACTAGTTTTCAAATTCGGATGTGCAAATTAATATTAACCCTTAAGCGGTAACCATGGGTCACTAGTGCCTCGGTCAAATTTTCTTTCCTTGCTAGCTTAGAGGAGAGAATGGGGAGCGTGACTAAACTACCCTGAAAAAAATAGTATACTAGTAGGCTATTAGCCCCCGAAACGCCGATGTTTTAGTGCGTTCACAGCCGACGTAAGAGCCAGTCAAAATTTCGAAAAGGCACGAGTGACCCAGGGTTACCATTTACGTTGACGAAAAGTGTAAGGTAAGAAAAAATTTATTTGGTTGGGAATTGATGTTTTTTTTCATAAAATAAATGGAAAAAAGAAAGCGATGTGCATTTTGTGACACAAAGAAGGACAAAAAAACCTTTATTTGCTGCAGCAAGTGTCACAGACCTGTGTGCGAGGAACACAGACATCAAATCTGTTTCGATTGTTTATAAATGATGATATCAGTGTTGCTGTAATTTTTCATTATTATATTTTTTGTTTAATTAAATAAAGTTTGATAATTAACATCATTTTCATAAATGAAATTGATTAAAAACTAATAAAATTTCTATTTCATTGTAAATTGTACCTATTTATAAGTTAAAAAAACGTCATTTTTATGCTCAAAACTTAAGCATTTTTGTAATTTATACCGGCTATTTTTATTTTTTTTGCAAAAGTACCATTCTTGATCTTCAATTTCCCGTTTAAAACAGCAAAAAATGTCAATTCTATCCAAAGCTATGATTTTTTAAAGAAAATGTGCTTTTTTCACATTTTTATTTGTTTATTTAAACATATTGTTTAAACAAATTAATAAATCAGCAATATTGTGACTGATTCTTGTTCAAGAGTAGTTGATGTAATATCATGAATTTTTTTTAGAATTTTTAAAGCACATTAAACCACTTTTTACAGCGCTAAGCACGAGTGACCCATGATTACCGTTTAAAGGTGCCGAAAAACACGTTACCATTTAAGGGTTAAACAAACTTTTCGACAATTGGAATAAAAAGTTATGTTGTTTAGCTTTATCAGACGTATTCGTGCTGATTGGTTGTGAAAATAACGTTTATATCTCAATGTTGCTATGGGAATTTAAAAAAAAAAAAACCTATAGTGTGATAAACCGGAAGGATATTGCAGAGTTACATAGATGCAGTACTCTATTTTCATCAATTGTCCATTGACCACAGATATAAGGAGTTAATTTTTTTCCTGATCTAGTATTTTTATTTTAGTATATAGAAATAAGATTTTTTAAATTATTATTCATCTGTTTAATGCATTTTTTTTTTTTTTTTTTACAAAATTCATATAATTAATCAGACAGTAAAACAATGCTGGAATGAAATTTTAAAGGAAAAATTTGACTATAAAAAATGGAATTTATGACTTTGCAAATTTTGCATTATAATTATCAGTTCTACTAGTTATAAATATTTTATGAGTTCCTTCTTTTTACGAAGTTATCAACTTTAATTTGTCTCTGCTGTATATAAAAAGTTTCAAGACTTTTATAAGAGTAAGTACATATGATTCCTTATTTATTTTCGTTTATATATGATTTGATATTTTTACCCGAGTGTTTTAATTTTAAAACTGCTTTATACGCAGAATTCGTAATTTTGTTGGTAATAATAATTTAACTAATGTTTATAGAAGTTTTTCTCTTATATTTTTGCATTTAGCAATACATACAGCATTCGATTAGGTATCCGGTCTAGACCAAAATCGATCCGGTTAATTGAAAAAAAAAAATTGCTTCTTCCCCCCCCCCCCCAAAAAAAAAAAAAATACAAAAAAAGTAAAAAAAAAAAAAAAAAAAAAAAAAAAAAAAAAAAAATACAAAAAAGTTGTCCAACTTTAAAAAACGCATATGGCAATGTTTTTAGGTAACTTCCCTTCACATTTTTTTTTTTTTTTTTCAGGTTTAAGATTGGCAGCAGTGATAATGCGTATTTTAGCACATTTAAAACGGCGTATTTAGAAGGTTTTTTTTTTAAATAAAATTTAAAATTTTATTTTCTGCAGAATTGGTACAAAGTTATATATAGAAGAACATTCAAGATTTCCGATATAACTATGTCTAAAAAATTAACGCACAAAATTTAATCCAATTTCATAGTTTTTTTAGACTTTCAAATAAATTAATGCTGATAAAATTTGTTATGCATCACTCAACAGTGGTTTTGTTATGCTTTGTTTTTAATAATTACCGTGACATGCATCCAAAGCTTTTTTTTTTTTTTTTTTTTAAGGTCAAAATGATCATATTTACAAATCAAATTGAAATGAAATAAGTACCACGTAAAAGGTTACCTTTCTAAATAATTATCTCCTTTATGATGCATATATTTGATTGTTAAAAATCTAAAGTTTACAGGCGTGCCGATAGACCGTTTTATCAAATTTCATCATATTCAGTTAATATGGATGACATTTTTGGTGTATATCGCCCTACAGATTTTTTTTCTGTGTTTTTTTTCTCGAATTTTTTTTTATGTCTGCACCTATTCAATATAGAATTGCCCAAAACATTTTATGCTTAAAAAAAAGCAGCAATATTGTGTCTGTTTTGGCTTCGAACACTCAAAAATTTGAATACAGTAAAACCTGTGAAATAAAACCTGCCTATGACGCTAAAAAATACTTTCAGTTTCAAAACCGTTTCCGAAAGTGAAGGTATCTTTAAAAAAAAATGTTTAAAAATATTCTAATTAAATTAGAGGTCTGCACGGGCCGGAATTTCCAGGCCCGGCCCGGCCCGGCCCGTAGGAAAGTGATTTCGGCCCGGGCCGGCCCGTTGCAAAACTCAAAAGTTCGGCCCGGGCCCGGCCCGGCCCGTTATAATTTTTATATTTTAGGCCCGGCCCGGCCCGGCCCGTACAAAAATCAGCGAAAACAGGCCCGGCCCGTTTTGGCCCGTTACAATTTTTACGATTTCTAAAAAATTCACATTTTTATCATATAACTAAGATTCTTTTAAAGAATACTGCATACATATCTATGGAATGATTTTACAGTATATTTTAAAGCAAATACACATTAACAACCTTAATGATTACTTAGATTCTTAGGCTTTCAACATTCGAATAAAGATTCATTAAAAAATTAATATGGCTTAGAATAAAAGAAAAAAGAAAGAAAGCTAAAAACATCGTTAATTTTGAAGCTGTTTAATAAAAGAAGATTTATAAATATATTTCTATATCATTTTATTATAGATTTCAAATCCAAATTCATTCTTAAATTCAGAGAAGCTCCTTTCTGATACATTTCTAAATTCATTTTTTTTTCTCAAAAACGCATAAGATTAGCAGATATCTTTATTCAGAAACTATATAATCGAATGGCGTTATCCATTTTTTGATACAAGCAATTTAAGAATACTGCAAACAAATAAAATACTGTCATAATTAGCGTTTTGAATAGAATTTCCGGAAGCAATAGCAAGGGAAGTAAGAAAAACCTGCAATCATTTGAGAAACTATTATAACTCAACAAAGTTATACAAGTATTTTATTTACCAAAAATGAAAAACGCTATTCGATTCCAAATCCCTTTAATAGTTAGGTTTATCACTTTTATACTCTTACAATTTAAAATTAATCAGAAAATGTGTCAAACTTTCGCACTATTGAGAAATTAATTTAAAACTCATCAAGAAGTATATATCCAAAGACTAAGCTAACATAAGTTCTTTATCGCTGTTAATTTTAAAAATCATGTTTTCTGCCAATAATTAAGTCTAGTACCGGTCCGGCCAGTCTATATGTAGAAAAATAATGCAAGCGTGATCTCGGACCGGCATGAGTCAGCTAAAAAAATATTAAAACGGGTTACACATAATGTAATTCTCCGATGCCGATACACTGTACATTTTTATATTGATGTTGTCAAACTAGTATGGCCACATTTATACCTATTCCCGTTAAAACCATTTTCGTTGAAAATAGCTCATATTTTATCGTTCCTGCCTAAATCTTCAGAACGGGCCGGCAGGCCCGAAAATTTCTTTTTCGGCCCGGCCAGGCCCGTCTGGCCCGTTCAATTTATTTGCCGGCCCGGCCCGTTTATGTTGTTTGTCGGCCCGGCCCGGCCCGTTGAAAAACTATTCTGAATCTGCCGGCCCGGCCCGGCCCGTTAGAGAATTCGAAACGATTTCGCCGGGCCGGGCCGGGTACGGGCCACGGGCCAGGCCCGGGCCCGTGCAGACCTCTAAATTAAATCGAGAAATTCGAAAATATTCTGTGTTTAACATGACAGAACGGGTGTTTTCAAATGAGTGAAGCGTCTCCTTAAACGCAAAATATGTTGATTCAAAATGAATATAATACATGAGAGAAGAATATAATACATCAACACTTTCTACGAGGCAAATTAATTATAACTATCTATCTCTCTCTCTCTCTCTCTCTCTCTCTCTCTCTTTTTTTTTCTTTGTTCCTATGCGATTCTGCTTTAGAAGATTTTACTGTGTGGCATTTTTCTGATTTTTAAGTCTCTAATAAATGAAATAAGGAACGATAACTGAATGGTAATTGAAACATTTACATGCAAATAGATATTAATTCAAAATATATAAATATTGCCGCCTAGAACATTTCTTAAAAAAAAAAAAAAAAATAAATAAAAATAAAAATAAAAAAGACTTTTTTATCAGAAATCCTCGTGCTAAACACTTTATAACCATATCGAAGTAAAAATTCACGTTTTGTAGAAATAGAGTCGGACAAATCGATATTTTAATCTTTTTTTTTTTTTTTTTTTTTTTTTTTTTTTTTTTTTTTTTTGTCAGGCTATATTTTATATGTATGTATTTGTATTTCCCAGACCATATAATCAGGCTGACTTTTTACATTTTATGTCAATCGGACTATTAATCTATTTAGTACAAACCGGATCGGGCCTGAGCCTAAAATTTTTGCCCATGCATTTTTTTAGGCCCACGAACCAGTACGCGAGGGCGAGGACATCTAATATATATTATTAACTTGGCCCCCCCTGTCGGGGATACAGTGCCCCCTCGTCGGGCAAATTCTGGTGCCGCCCTTGTCTAGATTAGAGGCTAAAGCCGTGCCATCAGCAATGCCCTTCGAAAGTTTTGAAGATAAATTAAAAAGCTTTTATATGCAAACATTTCAAAAAAGAATTAAAAGGGAAAATAAGATTTTTTTTATTTAATTTTTCTTTTATATGTTAAACTATCTCAAATAAATATAACTAAAGTAAACTTACTTGTTTTTGTTTACCTGTGTTATCTTTTTCTAGATTTTTATAATTTTTTTATATGTAACAAAAGCATTGACCGGGGAAGTTTCCCGTGTGGGCGACCAAACACTGTGTGTTAGGCTCTACCCGCGCTAGAAACTCTCCAAGCGTTATGCCTTTAGTAATTTTTTCATGCGAGATCTTCTTGAAGAGAAATATTTTGCGTGCAGGGTCACAGTTGATGCCGGGATTTGTCAGTGTCTGTGGGGATTCTCGTGGGGGAGTGCCGATTCTGCCAAAAGGGTGCAATCTGGACGGGTTTTTTTTCCACTCGATGAATTTCTTTTGAAGCAGCTTTTCTCCCAATACATTGTTGGCACAGGGGACACAATTTCTGCGTCTCGGTTTAAATTCTAAAAAAAAGTAAACAGATAAATAGATTTTGAAAAATTAAAGAAAATGTATTACTTACTTCTAAGTTTGACTGAAACACCTACCTGAAAGTGATCTTTAAGACATTCATGCTTTGCCCTGATATCGAATTCTAGACCCAACATTTCACAAACTTCTAGAAAAATTTTCAATATTTAATTTATACGTACTTTTTCCCTTAAATGAAACTTTTTCGAAAATTTACTAAAAAAAAATATACTTATTTATAACAATAGCTTAAAAAAAATCAAATTTAACTTCTTGAAATTCATCTTGATGAGCCTGGTAGAACTGTTCATTTGGGAAAAATTTAACAAACTGGATCTCGACTGACAGCTCATCTTATACAATTCGGCAGGAAAGGTTCTTCATTTGTTGTTATTATTCCCATCCATCATTTCTCTCATAACTTTGTCAATATTATTGTTGGGTTCTTTTTATTAAACTTCTGCTACAGATCATTACTTTAATTAATTGCAACTTCTGCTCAGCAAATTAAACTTAGTTATTATGGATCAATAAATATTCTTCGGCTTTATTAAAGAATTCAATGAGATTTGGGTCAAATTTCCAATCACATGAATCTTGTTGTTGATATAATTAATTAAATTAGGTGCTTATATAAAAAAATGAATTAATTAAATTAAGATTACACCAGTTAACATTAAGGAATCACTAAAATAAACAAACTAAAAGACAAATTAAAACGATAAAAAGGATAAACACAAATATTATTTGAGATTCTTTAAAATTTAATGAATACAAGTAAATAAGAAAAAACACAACAAGATTCTCAATCTGACCCAGTCTCAAGTACTAAACCTTGATCTGCAGTAGAACCCAACATTTATCAACGTTGATTCCTGAGATATTAAACTCATACTAATAACCTAAAAATACAAGATTCAATCTAACATTACAAAAGAGAAAAGAAAGACCCTGAAATCCTTCTTATTTTCAAGAAGGCAAAGAAAGATATAATTTTGAAAAAATTAAAACACTAGAAATAATAAAAATAAACACCCCAGAAATCAACAATGATATTTTGGCCAATTTCGTATAGTGATTAGTATTAAAAAAATATAGTCTTGTAAATTAGTTTATGTAGAGATAGATATAATCCTTATAAAATTACTTTAAATTTATGAGTGAGAAATCAAATGAAATATTTACTTTTCTTATAAACATTTAGAAGAATCTCTACAATTTCAAAAATTATCACATAATTATACTAAACCAATCCTGTATTTAGAAATTTAAAACTTTAATTAAAAAACTATTTTATTCAAGACTAAATGAAACTAGGATATAACTTTGAGTTAAATTATCACTTAAAAACTTAATTTCACCTCAACATTTTAATAGTGAAAAGAAAACTAATAAGGAGGTTTATATTCATCATCTCTAGTCAAGTCTAACATGAATTTCTAAATAAAACAACATGAAATATACATTTTCTTCCTCTTTTTTTTTTTTTTTTTTTTTTTTTTAATTCTACTAAACAGAGTGAGAGTATAAGACATGTTGAAATGGTATGTATCAATAACAACCTGTTTTTCACATAAAAAAAAATCCCTTTTATTTAATTAAATAATACTCACTCTCACTTCGATGAAAATACAATGCATGTTGAAGTGAGATTTACTAACAACTATTTCTGCTCCATATTAGATCGACAGTAATTAAATTGAATACACTTAGTGATGGACAAGAGCATTTGTAAATGGATATCATTCTTAGGGATGTATAACATCCGATAATAGGTACACTTATTTACTAAAACATAACAACTTATTATGCACTATACTCAGTTACTTAACAACACATTAAGAGTAGCTTACCTCCGAGCTCCAAGTAGTACATATTTCAGTGTCACAATAATTCTAGATAGTCTTGGGAATAGTCGATACTACAGCTAACCAGTTCTTTAAAATCACTATTCTGATCTCTTTTCAAAAATAGCGACACTGGCTTGACACATAAGACTAGTTCCAAGCATACAGGTGAGTAATGATTCCTATATACACTCTATAGTTTCTCTAGAGTACCCGCGTCTACCAGTCGATAACAAGATTTCGGCTGCATAGCACAAATACTACTTGCCTCGACTTCTTATTCCTCCGAGAGGGCACGGGGCTGAAATCAATTCGCTGAGACTTGAGTCATCCTTCCAGACTTATAATACGTGATTTTTTCTTCGACCATATCCCAACTATACAACGCAATTGCTATTTTCACCTCAGAGTTGCAGTCTTTCTTTGGGCATTAACTAACAGTTATAGTTTGGAACTTAACTTCATGTCAGGAAAAGGCAGGACAGCGACGTATTACGAACTAACAGGTTTCTCTTCACCCGACTCCTTCTATTATAATGGGCTAGGGGGCCACATTCTCCAATCTTTGAGCTCTGCTTATTTCGCTCCGTCGACTTTCACGTCTTCTCAAGTTCTGTTTTTTCTGCCGAAAACTCCCCTCACCCCGATAGAAATCAAAAATGGGGGAGGGGGTGAAGGACGGGACTATTTCTTTTCACCTCCTCTTCGTTAGACTGCTAGCAGGGAACTACTTCATCTCCAAACCGAATTACACGCTCCTCTGCAATCAAAAAAGGGGCACCAAATACCAGGAAGACTACTGCTTCCCCCTTTCTCTCCCGCTACTAGGGTCCATCTCACTGGTCAATGCAACAGTCACCCTTTCTCATGACCAAATATGGTCATCGCTTGCGTCCCCTCCTCTCAATCACGTGGTCAGATAGCAGGGACAGCTGTTTCTAAATTTTGCACCTGCTTGCACACCAGTGCCCGCCGATAACCGTGAATTGGCACTTTTATCTCAGATCGGTCATAAAATAACTTTAAGGGTCTGGGAAATATCTACTCCGCCTCAAATGACAGTCAACGTTTGTCATGGGTTATAAAATTTTAGGGTACTATTCATTCACGTACGCAAGCAATAAACTATGCGTGTGGGCCAATTTTTACAAGGCTGAATATATGCCCTTTACAAGCAAGCCAGAAGCTACTCTTCTTCGAAAAAATCAACAAAGGACCACTTTACTCAAATAGTACAATTATTCCAGGACAGTAAAAGCATTCGTACGAACGGGTGTTATTTACGCTAGATAAGGGAATGGGAAGCTTTCACTTTCTTTCACACCAATGCCTATACACTCGTGAGAACGATCATAAAATAGATAGAAAAAAGGAAATGTCCAGGGTTTTCGCTACTAAGAAAAAAAAAGAATAATTTTAAATATGAGATACATAAAGCATTATAAAAAACCGTATTAAAAATATCTTAACAAGAGTTCTTTTTAAATTTGGAATATTAAAATAATTTATACAAAAAAAATATTACTAAAAAAAAACATAACATTATGGAAACCAACGGATGTTACATCATCAAAATGAAAGAAAAGCATGCTGATAGCTTGCCCTAGCTGAAATGTTAGCCTATTATCCTCATTTGTATTAATATTTATAGGAACCCCATTAAATAAATCAACTAACTACACCCAGAGCGAATGTAGTTTTCCCAGAATTAATCGCCCCCTGTAGTGCAACCCATCTATGTTTAGGCTTTCCAATCTGATAAGCATAAAGCAATTTACTTAACAATAGTAGTAGTTTAAAGAGTATTTTTATATGAATTAAATTTTAGCAAAATACTTTCATGTAATAAGGTTACTAGATAAACTACAGGGCTGAATAAAAGTATTCAAGTATGTTTCGATCTATTAATATAAATTGCTGAAAGAAAATTTTCAACTAGATAGGCGTTTTCTTGTAAGACTAAATTTACTCATTACGTAGTATATACATATCAACCGGCATATCAAATACTCGGCTGTTCAAAAATATTGGAATACATATTTGGCTGTGGACAGTAACACCTTATTTCTATAGATAACGAAGTTTTGTTAACAAGGGCGGCGCCAGAGGGGGGGCCGTGGGGGCATATGCCCCCCCGTCGGGCATACCTGGCCCCCCCATCGGGGTCAAAATTCAATTTCGTCGGGGAAAATATTTTGACTTTTGAATTTCAGCCCATTCAAGTTGGGTCGAAATATGGAGATTTTTTTTTTTTTTAATTTTTTTGAAAGTCGGATTGACTAAACTAATTCTTTTTTGTACATCGGTTTCTGACTGAAGTTTGATTCTTGCAATTTGAGTTTAGATAAACCCGAATTGTCGAAAAAAAATCTGAATTTTTAAAATAAAAATCTACATGGATGACAGCATAGGATGATGCATGAATGACTCTATGCATGTTTATTTTTCAACTAAAAGATAAAATTTACACTAAAAATCAATTTTATACTTTTTCTTAACTACATTAAATTTGTGGATCAGTTTTCGCTTATTTTGGATTCACGATCGGCTTGGTAATGAAGAATTTTTAGTTCAGTTAAAATACGAAAACGAAAATTATTTTGTCGGGGTTGTCTTGGATAACAAGTAGCATGCTTCATCGTGTGGGGCAAACTGCACCTGACATGACTCGCAGTCTGGACCGGATCGGGTTGAGCCTAAATTTTTGTCGTTGAGTGTCGGATTAACTTTGTTTCAGGTTCGGGTTGGATGTTGATACTTATGATTCTTGATTCGAGAAGAATTGATCTCTCAAAAGAATTTACAAAACTTATTTTAAGATGAAAAACTGTATTTGAATGTCAATGAATTTATGTATAATGATTTTTTTTACTTAAAATCTGAAATTGTTACTGAATATACATTTGTAAACATATTCTTACATAATTGCATTACAGCATGGATATATTTTTTCATCAGCTACAATTAGAATTAGGGTTTGGTTGGGTTGAAATATTTCGGGTTCAGGTCGAAATGTAGAGATGTCTAGCTTAAATCGGGTTTCGGGTAGAAACCCGATCCTGCATCTCCTCGGAAAATTAAACTCAACTCGACTGGTGGTTTCAGTCGGACCTGGCTAAAGTTAATTTTTTTCGGAAAGTTTAGAATTGACTTCTATTTTTCGAGTCGGATAATTTTAATTGTTTTAGCGTATGGGCTCGATTCTATCAGATTCCTCAAAAGTATCCCCAAAATATATTTTAAAATGAAAAATTACATTATTTGAATGTCAATGAATAAATATACAGATATATCGATTTTTCTGCATAAAAAATATAATTGATACTAGACTACTTTTCCATTATTGCTTTACAAGATGGAATTTTGTTTTTTCATACTGAGTTGGGATTGCATTCGGAATGAATACTATTGATTTTAGAAGTTTTGTCAAGTTCTGGTTATCTATTTTTTAAAAACTGGTTCAAGTTGAATGGATATATAATTAACTAGCTCAGGTCAGGTATAACTCATTCCGTGGAGTATTCCGTGCTCGGTAAACAATCTGTGAATTGAACTATCCCCCCTCCATTGATTAGATTCCGTAAAAACAGAAAAAATTGCATTTTAATTTTGCCATTTCTACTCCACCTCTCGCAAAAAATACAGAAAAAACACCAAATACCTGAAATACTCGCACCAAAACAGCATGTTCGTCAAATTACATGGGTATTCTGGCATCTGTGTTGCTTAGTACTATTCGTGTTAGAAAAGGAATTTAAATCCCTTTTATCTATAAATATGTAAAAATGAGAAATCTAAGATCAAAATTTAAAAAAAAATCTTATGTCAGAAGGCAGAAATTAATTAAAATAATAGAAAAGATGAAAATCAAAGGAATGCTTCGGCAATGTTGAGCGGGAAATTTTGGTCCTCGCAGACCTCTAGCCCGCAGCTAGATCTCATGCATAACCCGCAGTTTGAATTAGCGATATATTTATAATTGCAGATCGCTTTTCGCTGATATTAAAATAATTCACTTTTAGATTCCCAACTATTTTACAATTTTTCACTTCATTTACATTTCTCTTGGAAATTTTGTGTTAAAGTTTTTGTTTCAGATTTAAATTCTGATCTTATCAAAATTTGGAACATCACACTTTGTGCATTTGATCAACATACACTCTAAAACAAAATGGAAATTGAATGGAAATATTTTCCCCCATTGATTTTATTATTATTTCTATAGCTAAAAAAGTCTGCTTTAATTTGAACATTTTTTCGTAAATAAAGAAAATTAATCAACTTAATGCTAAAACTACCTGAAATCCTCCAATATCTACAGATGCATTTTTTTTATTAAAGGACTGTTTAATTAACTGCGCAACAACGCTGTGTACTAGGATTTTCTATTATAAACTGATTTCTTACTTGCCTCTATTTTCTCTCAAAATATGAAAAATTCATGAATCAAATCTCAATTTTTTAAGAAATTCTACGATCAAAAGACAGAAAATTCTTCAAGTAATAGAAAAATCTGTTCCAACCACACGTGCGTTCCAGCAAATTACTGCCTGTATGTTTTATTTTTTGCGAAATGTTTTTTGAGAGTTTATAAAATAATTACATTTTCTCAAAAATGACTAAATTAGAAAATGATGAAAAAAGTAAAACGCGGTACTTATAAACTCTTAAAATTTATATATTTCAAAAATTCTAGTTCGATTAATTACTTTCACATTAATTTCAAGGAAATTAGTATTTAGTACAGCAACGTGTTCAGATTTAACGAAAAAGGATCTGAAAGAAATTTCAATTTTATACAGATTTTGTTCTAGCCAAGTATGTTGTTTCTTTATACTCGTATTCTTATTCAGGGCCGGCGCTAGACATTTTGCCGCCTGAGGCGAGCCTTATTTTGCCGCCCCTATGACATCATCTTTTTTTTTTTTTTTTTTTTTTTTTTTTTTTTACCACTACTCAAACTTTTTAAAAAATAAATTAATTAATGTAATAACTACAATTTATTCGCATAAATATAATATAAAATGTATTTACATCTAAGGAATTTAAAATAATCAAACTTCATTTTTATTTATTTATATATTTATTTATTTTGTTTTATTTTGTTTTGCATCTTTTTAAAAATAACAACAGCTAACTTGGAATTAAATTAATAAATCATATTCTATTTGTATTTCTTTAAAAAAAAAGCCAGAAAGTCTCCTATAAAGAATACCATTAACTCTTTAAAATTACTTTTGCCTTGTATTTCCTTTCGAAAAATCACGCACGTTATGAATATTAGAAAAAAAAAAATCTGTAACAAAAGGTAAAAACTGCTTTTAAAAAGTTTGACAATTTCAGAACTGATACGTCTATGTTACTTCTTAGTGATACATCCGTTACAAGAAATGTTTGTATAAAATAAATGTGACAATTTACTCCAATATTTTTTAGTCATAAGAATCTTATGAAGTCATATATAAGTAACATACTTTTGTTGCTTGGAATAAATTACATTTAATTTTCTTTCATAGATATTTTCAGAAAATTTTAAATCTATATTATAAAGGCCAAACGTATCTGTGCGTAACGCATACGTCATTTTGCGCATGGCAACACTTTCAAATTTTAAATGCATTTCGGTCTTGCAATTTTTGCTACTAAAAGTTTTTATACTTCTTAATGTCACATATTTTCAATTTTTACACCATCGTGTAGGAAAAAAAAATGTATTTTTAAATGAAATTTGTTTGAAAGCTCTATCTTAATTTGTTTTTGAAATTTTAATTTTTTTGTAGCTTTTAATACCTCTTTTCTAATCGTGGCAACAGGAGTACTCAATTTCTATTTAAAGCAAAGGAAAAAAGAGAAAAAATGGGCCTCCGTGGCTGAGTGGTTAAGACACCACGCCGCTAATCGTGAGGTTGTGGGTTCGAATCCCACTGGCTCCATTGCACACACTCTTTGTGCGGAGCTCCTGGTTGTACTTCTCGTGTGTTGTAATATTTCCTTGTGTGCTATCTCGTCCCTGTATATTGACGATGGCTTATAAGCAGGCTTCATGTCGAGCACACAAGTCAGATGTATGTTATTCAATAAACAAACAAATAAACAAAGGGAAAAAATTGAGTGCTGTACCTTGATGTTGCTATTTTCTCATTCAAAGGGAAAAAATAGAAATTTAAATATCTTTTATTATAAAACCCGGTGAATTTTGACTTCATTAACAAAATTCGATTTACACGTAAAAGATATCAACAGTTTAATATCTATTTCAGCTAATAGTATTGAGACTTCAAGTTTTGAATCAAAATTATCAAATTAAAATGCCTTTTTTTTTTATTTTTTTTTTTTTTACTTAAATACAGATGTGAAATGTACAATTGTAAATTTCGATATGGTGAAAATGATGTCGGGTTTAGATTTCACGGGGAAAAATTCTATGATTGAGTCAAAGTTGAATAAGTTTTGCTTTTTATCATTATGGAATACTAGCATAAGAACCTTAATTGATAACTTTATCATTATAACATATCTTTATTATTTTTTACTGCTTACATATACGATTAAAGTTTAATTTTAACAATTTCTACAATAGCGTTTTATAGAAATAGTATTTTGTTAATTTGACGATAAATATCGTTTGTTTAAGAGTTAGATGTACCAATATAAAAAGCATTTTTTTTTTATTATTATAACTAATTTTGAAGGTTTATTATAAGTTAATGAAACAGTTCTTTCTTACGCATTTTCTGTCGTCAAAATTTGACGGGTTCTACCTTGTTAATATAAAGGCATAAAAAAAACCCATCCATTTCTGAGATACGCCTGTTACTGAGCATAAATAAATAAATTATTGTTTCTGGATATCTTGAAAATTTAATTGCATTATACAGTCCTTGTTCTTCATAAAGTTTGTACAATGAAACACGGATTTAACATGTATTATGTCTTTATAGGATGTTTCATATACCGACTGATACGTCCGTTACCGTGGAATTGCCCCAGAAACAATATTACTTTAAAAAACATAATTATCAGCAATGAAATATTTAATTCGATAATAAATTCCCCTTTATTTATTTTTTTTTAATCACTCTGATCAATATAGAAAACAATTACATTTTCATTTTCTAAAATATTTTAATTTATTTGCCAGCTGACCTGAAAGGCGCTGCGTTTCTGGATCTCATCAAAATATAGCATGAAACGTGAAATCACAACAGAAATAGCGATATACTTTTTAAAAAATCATGCCATAATTTTTTATTAAACGCTGTTATTATATAACAGCTTATTATTATATAAATTATATAAACGCTTATATTCCCTTAATTAAAATGTATAATTTGAAATGTACTTTTTATATTGTTATTATTATTTTTTTTTTTACACGGAGCTCCTGCTTTGTGTCTTCTATACTGCGAGATGCATTTACATATGCATTCGCGCATCGCTACAAGTAATGTGCGATGATTTTATTGCATGTTTTGAGCCCTGTTATTAATGGCGCCCTTGATTGTTTGCCAAGAGCTGGCATGCGCCCCTGTATACGGAAAGGTTGGACAGGCCTGATGTAAACTTTATCGAAAAGAAATTTTTTTACATTAACCTTAAATGCTAAAATACTTTTCCTTTTACTAATGTCGAAAAATCGAAAAAGGAAATAAAAAACCTTTTAAAAATCGCAGTGGATAAAATTTACGACAATGACAGCTAAAGCATTCTAACACGAATTCACTTCTGAATATTAAAAAATATTAGCAAGATCAGCTAAATAATGCATAAAATCATACTGAAAATCGTAAGAGACAAAATTCAATATGTTAATCTGACACAAAATTCCTTTGTGGATGTCAAAATATCACCGCAAAACGCAAAACAGGCTAAAAATTGCAATAAATAAATAAATAAATAAATAAAATAAAAAAATAAAATAAAATCGAGAAGATAATATGTACTACATTAGACTAAAAGTTTAAAACATTTTTACGAATATAAAAAACTGCAGCAGAATGAAAAAAAAACACTAGGAATGACGATTAAAAATTAAAATGCGGAGAACACTTTAAACTATACCAATTTCAAAGTTTAAAATCTAATTACTTCAATAGTTTAAATATTAAATTACTTTAATAGTTTACATATATAATGGATTATATGTCAAATATACATTACAAAAAAAAAAAAAAAAAAAAAAAAAAAAAAGTTTTTTTTTCTTTTTTTACAAATTTAAAAACATTATTGATGGCCAATTACAAAAAATTGGAAAAACTTTCCAAGTATATGTTTATGGAAAAAACTGTATTTTGGCTTTAAAAATGAAAATACGAAGAATCCCCCTAAAATAAAGTTTGCGATGTTTCAAGAAGTAAAAGGAGGGCTTTTTAGGTGCGTTCGTAATTATATAATACGTAGCACCTATAGTTGTCGTTCAGTCCGTCCGTCTGTCCGTCCGTCTGTCCGTCCGTCCGTCTGTCCGTCCGTCCGTCTGTCCGTCCGTCCGTCTGTCCGCATATAACAACGCAAAAACTACCCAACCGAATCGTTTGAAATTTAAAATACATAAATATTAGATATTTTTGTCGAGTCATTTCAAATTTTATGAGAATCGGATGGATAGATCAATTACAGGGACGATCAAAAGTATTCCATTACATTACGGTCAATGGGGAAAAAAGTTTCAAATGCATTTTAATCGTTTGAAATTTAAAATACGCAATTATTACATAATTCTGTCGTGTTATTTCAAATTTTTTGATAATCGTGTGCATAGATCAATTACAGGGGCAATCAAAAGTATTCAATTACATTATGGTCAATGGGGAAAAAGTTTCAAATATATTCTATACGTTTGAAATTTAAAATACATAATTATTACATAATTTTTTCGAGTTATTTCAAATTTTATGAAACTCGGACGAATAGATCAATTACAGGGACAATCAAAAGTATTCCATTACATTACAGTCAATGGGAAAAAATGTTTCAAATGCATTTTAATCGTTTGAAATTTAAAATACGCAATTATTACATAATTCTGTCGAGTTATTTCAAATTTTTTGATTATCGTGTGCATAGATCAATTACAGGGACAATCAAAAGTATTCAATTACATTATGGTCAATGGGGAAAAAGTTTCAAATATATTCTATACGTTTGAAATTTAAAATACATAATTATTGCATAATATTTTCGAGTTATTACAAATTTTATGAAAATCGGATGCATAGATCAATTACAGGGACAATCAAAAGTATTCCATTACATTACGGTCAATGGGGAAAAATGTTTCAAATGCATTTTAATCGTGTTACACTCATGCGAACTTAATAAAATTTATATGCAACTATAAAGTACATATTATAATATACATCTTACATAATTTGTGGTGCAAAGAACATTTGTTATTGATTTACAAGGCCACACAAAAGTATTCCATTACATAATGGTATAGGGAGAACATTGTTTGATGAGCGTTTTAATTGTAGTTCACTATTTACAATGTTATGAGATTGATATATGAACGTAATATTTTTAAAACTTCGTTATCGTCCGAACGCACCTAATTTGCTACGCTTCACGTGCAATTTCCAACTTGTTTAACCCTGGGAGACTGGAGGAATAAGGTTTTCTAAAGTAGGTCAAATGGGGTATCGGTTCGTATGGATTTTTAAAATTCTAAGTCGATATGACCGATTTTTTCAAATAAAAAACTTTATGTTTTACGAATAAAATGGCATGACTTATACTTTATTAAGATAAAATAGGTTTTTACAGTAACAAATTATGGCTATTTACAAAAATTTTGGGAAAAGCATCGTTTTGTTACTAGACATGAAAATCCGATTGATTCCCTCAAAATAAAACTTAACTTTCTTTGTTTTAGGGGGGGGGGTGGTACATTGAGGGATGGGGATATTTAAATTTTTTAAAAATCTGGATCAAATAAAATCACTCGCAAGTCCATACAGTCATTCTTTATAAAAGTTATGGTAGGTTTTATAAATATACAATGTTGAAAGTTACGTTTTATCATTGAGCACAGTTTTGACATATTTATTTTACGTTGAAAACGTATTCTTTAAATCAT
>CAXHSM010000951.1:0-17000 GCA_964019185.1 Maratus speculifer
ACTCGACAAAATTATATAATAATTATGTATTTTGAATTTCAAACGATTCGGTTGGGTAGTTTTTGCGTTGTTATATGCGGGCAGACGGACGGACTGAGCGAAAACAATAGGTGCTACGTATTTACCTAATTACGAACACACCTAATAATATATATTCTACAACTAAAAGGTAAGAGCTTATAAATAAATATTTTGCTTATAAGACGCTACTTTTAGGATATGGGCAATGTCGAAAATAAAAAGAACGCAATTAAATTTTTTAATTTAATTTCAATAATTATTTATTAATATTAATACTATTTACATTCTCAAGATGACTCGATGAAAAATTGAGTTGTAACAAGCCATAATAAAGTGACGTGTTATAAGCAGAGTACAGTAGAACCCCGCTAATTCGGACCCCGATAATCCGGATCACCGGATAATTCGGACCGGCTTGGTCATTATTTTTTTCAAGTTTGAGAAGTGATTGGTTAATTTCCATATCATTAACTTGTTTCATCGTTATATTCTGAATGAAAAAAATATTTCTGAAATCTTTTCGGAAGAACTGAGCAAACTGAATATTTTTCTGTCTGTAAATATTCAATAAGTTTAACATAAAAGTGATTTTCTGTAAGTATGTTCTGTTTCATTTCATTTTTTTCTAATTATCCGGATAATCCGGATTTTCGACAATCCGGATATGGTCCGGTCCCAATTAATCCGAATTATCGAGGTTTTACTGTAATTATTTATAATATAAGTCCTTTCCTTTTAGTTGTAGAATTAATGGACATAGTCAAGATTTACTGTTTTATCTTTCACATTGATAGTTTTTCCTAGGCCAAACTAGTCTATCCTAACGCCTACATGTAAACTAGTTTTTTCTAGGCCAAACTAGATTATCCTAGAGCTCATAGGATAGTTTAGCCTGCTATTTATTGCTTTGAACTAGTTTATCCTAAGTCAATTAAATTTGGCGTGATTTTATTGAATTCTTAGACAGCCTCGGCGTCAACTTTCTTATTTATCCTGGGCGGATCTAATTTAGCCGAGGTTAATGTAACTTCACTTGTTTTTAGCTCATCAGGCTATCAAAGCCTGAGAGATAATCTGCCAGTAAGTTCTATATTAACGTAAGTACGTACGTATGTACTTCTGTACGAAATTTTTTTCTAAATTACTTAGACACAATCTATATTAGCTTGCTTTCTTATAGTTGTTTTAATTCATTACAGTTTTTTAAAATCAGTGCAAATTTAATGAGAAATTTTACATAAACAATTGATTTATGGCGAATTCTATACAAGCATCAGTACTTTTTTTATAATTAAATTTAGCAAATGAGAATAGAATTTTTTGAAAAAAGCACAATGTATTTAATAATGATGGATGTTTTTTTTTTTTTTTTTTTTTTTTTTTTTTTTTTTTTTTTTTAATAAACATTAGCCATTTGTTGATCAAATTGCTTCAAAGAAAAATAATAATCGAATAAATTTAAATGATGTAAAGTTATTAATTAATTCTTTTGTGTGAAAAACTGTGTGATAAAATAAACAATAAGAAAAAAAAGAAAAGAAAAAAGTTTTCTATAATAGAAAAAAACAAACTTCTTGAAAAAATTTAGGGGATTTTTTTTTCCAGATAAATCTGGCTACTTATGTTGATTTTTATTTCGCTCCCGTATTGTTTTAAGTTTTTTTTTTTTTTTTTTTTCTTAACAGTTTCTAACAGTAGTTTTTGTGCCGCAGATTAACAGAAAGTAAATAAAAATAAATAAAAATAAACAAATTAATAGATAATGTTATTACATAAAAATAAACTAAATATTTAGTAAACTTGCTGATGGATAATAATAAGAAAATAAATAAATAAATTCAGTTCCTCAGTTTTTGTTTTCAAGAGTTCAGAGGTGTATTACAATGCACGAAACTCCTCATTCATAACTTATTTAATATATATTTAAACTTTATTAATAAAAAGCTTCATCCACTAAATGTTGATGCAAATTTGTTCATTTTAATTATAGTTAACCCTTTGCGGCGCGGTGGTTTCATAGAAATATCACTTAATTTTAATTCCCAACCGCCACATTGGCACCGGAATTTTGTTTAAAAAAACTACGATTTATTGAATGCGTGAAATATAACGTTTTCCTATTTACAAATAAAGTTGTTTTCAAATTCCGGTGTCAGTCATTAATTTCAATACTTAAGGAATGAATTTATCCTGCGACGCAAAGAGTTAAATGGTCTGTGTTGTTTTAATATGTACCTAATAGATGGCAGCTCCACTGTGAACTTTTCGTACAATAATAATAAGAGATTTATCCATTATTCGTTTTAGTTTCTGTTCCAAAATCTGAATTTCGCCCAGTCATTTTCGGCAAAAGAGTACTGCCGAAAATGTTTTGGGACCGAAACTCAGACAAAAATATCTATATTTCAAAAAAAAAAAAAAAAAAAAAAAAAAAAAAAAAAAAGAAAGAAAAAAGAAAAAACTCGATTCTTCTTTTGCATATTTTCAACATTCATTAATCACTGATTTCAGCTGTGTCGAACAAATGAGACACTCTTAATTTACTTCTACGAATTTCACTGTTTATAATTATCAGTCATCACTGACTCGGAAAGTGGGTGCAAATTATAAATTAAACAATGCAAGTATAAGTAAGCTTTTAAGACGCTTTCTGCAATGGAGTTATGAATAAAAAGGAGGCAACATATAGTCTATTGTCTATCAGTCGCGAGTAAAGTAACTGAGTTGGTTGTCACAAGATGACAGCTGTTTCATTAATTCGGATTTACAGTTTCTGATTATCACCTATGAAATCTCCCACCAGTAAACTTAACTAGAAAATTTCGTCTTATTTTAGAGCCTTACTGATTAAAAATTCCTCTGACAAATGTTGTAAAAAATTTCTGTTTCTTTTAACTGGTATCAGTTTGCCAAAGTATTTTAACTTTTTCACTGATACAGTTTTGGTTGTCACAATGTGGCGGATCTATTGCCACTGATGTAAACTCTTACCAGTAAAAGTGAATATTAGTTTTTGTCATTCTTTTTGATTGAAGATTTCGATTAATGAGCCGTTTCAATAAGTAAAAATTTTCTGCATAGTTTTATTGGTGGAAGTTTAACGTGGTCGTAATGAATCCGTGCGAAAGCGGTTACAGTTTAAGCTTCACTATTTTAAAGATATGTCAGTTCCTCTTTCTTAATAGTTCCATGCTTTCTACTTGGTACTTAAATGATGCGGACTTAATTGTAATAGATTTTCTTTTTTTTATTATTATTATTACTGGCACCGGAAAAGTGTTTCGTTTGCTCCCTAAAAGAGGTGTATCAAAACAAACAAAAATCACCTGCAAAAATCACCTGCAAAAATGATTATGCAATATAAATCGAATTATATATATTTAAAAAAAAATATTACATACTATTCGAATAGTTAGAAAATCATTTAGCGTTGATGAATCAATTCTATTTATTTTATATGAAAAGTTTATTTTATAAAAAAAAAAAAATTTGTTCTGAGACTTAGGCAATCAACATAGGCCCCGGAGATAAAATTTTTTGACAGGGGCGCATTTTAAAATTTTCTTTCGGACTTAGAATTTTGGAACTTTTGTCCCTTAAATAGAGGTGTCCCTTATTCGGAGTTTTTACATCTTTTTTAATTAATCATTCAGGACATAAAAAATAACAAGATATTAAAATTGTTGTTTAAATATTTCCGAAGGTTATAAATTACTTTAATGAGACACAAAAGTAAAAGAGAATTAATTAATTCGAATTTTCAATCGATTACTTAATTAGTAAATGATTTGTAGAGTTACTGGTTTGTATTTTTTACGTAAACGTTTTCTGCACATGTAAAAAATGCAATTATATTTAAAAGAATCTTTCATGTGAAGTAATCAATAAAAAGAGTGACTGTTTTGCAGATTTTAATTTTTCTACTATTAAACTTTTCAGATATTTATTTACCATACTTATAAGTTTTAGTCCTCCATTATAAGCAGTATTTACGAAAAATGTATTCAACTGCTTTTCGTATTTTAAAGCATCTGTGAAGTTCTTTATTTCACAATTTTCCTTTCTCACTCAGGGTAATCCCTCTCAATTTTCAGCATTATTTTTAATATAGACCGGAAGGCGGCAGCACAGACAATCACCTCATCGAGTTTACGGCGGGAATTCAAAAATTAGTCAAAACTCGATGCGTATATTAAAATGCAATCGGTCTGTCAAGTCATATCTTGATGGAAAACACCTTAAAACGAAATTTAAGGGTTGCCTAGAGGTTCACCATTAATTTTTTTGCACTCAAATCTATAATAATATGGAGGACTGGTTGCAGGGTATTCCAATACGTAAATCTACGAAACAACCTCTGAAATCTGGTTTATATGGGTTTTCAATCAAATATGATTTGTCAGACCAACTGTATTTTAATATGCGAATCGAGTTTTAATTAATTCTGGAATTTCAGCTGTGAACTCGATGAGGCGATGCCACCTCCCGCTTTTATAAGTGCAAACGCACATCGATACCTTCATCTGATTTGTGGATAAATAAATGCTCGTCATTTGTGTTACATAACTCTATACTAACATGACTGCCTGTTTGATAAGTTCACAAAATTCTGCATTTTCATTTTCATCACAGAGTACTTCTTTATCTCAAACGCAAAAATCAACAACTTTAAAATAAAGTTAAGATATTCACCGTATCGATCATCTTCTGTGACTTTCATCTGGAAATGCATAATGTTGTCATAATGCTTTTAAAAAAATTTCTGTTACGAAAATTCAAAGGAAAATCTGTTCAAAAATCAAATTCCTAATTTTGAGATACTTTCACAGTTTTGCAAAATTAGTAAGTTGTATCTTAAATAAGAGTTTTAACACGCACTCATCCTATTTGCACATATAACGCTAAAATGATGTTTAATTTTCCACTTAGTTATGCACTCAAATTTTTCATCATCATGTATTTTTCTTAGCATAAAATAGTTATTGCAACAGTTTAATAATAAATACAGTACCCACAATGTGTATATGCTAAATTATCATTCTGCATCATAGAGAGAAAAAAAAATTCTGACCCCTTCCGCTATTGTTCACTTCTAGTTACGGTCTTGGATGAAGGACACATCAGTTGATCGAAATGTTGATTATCTTAACTTTATTTTAAAGTCCGAAACAATCATTACACTCTTTAAATTTATTACATAAATCTTCTTAAAATGATCTGTAACTTTTACAGTAACAAATTTTTGATATATTGAACTCTACTAATGGATGAAACTACTTGAAATATTCACAAGGGTTTAAAGAAAGGGAGGGGGGGGGGGTTGGAGAAGAAAGCATCGAATTAAAATGATTCTGATAGAACCAACTCTTAAAAAAAATGAAGTTAAAAACTCATCAAAAGCGGCCAGATAAAATTGTTAAACTGGGTTTATCACTAATCTTGATTTAGTTTTTGTTGACAAAATTTAGTATTTAATTTTGACATCTATCTACTCGTGCCTGCAGGTCGAATTGGCAAGATATTTTTTTAATTATTTCTATTGTTTATGTAAGCATTAAACATGATTTGAAACGAAAATTAACATCTTGAACAAGTCTTTCTTTCAGGTGTCGACAATAAGAAGGTTGGCAGCATTGTTATTTAAAAATGTTAGATATGTTACTTTTAAATGAATGGCAGATCTGACAGATACCAGGCCTCACAAATTAACATTTTTAAAAATTATTACCATATGTAAAATTTTGAGTAAGAGAATAATAAAGCTCAAACATTCTTTCCCAATGGACTTTTGATGCGCTAAAATGATAATAATGGTACTCTCATTTAACCACTTAAATATATATATATATATATATATATATATTTTGTGTGTGTGTGTGTGTGTGTGTACGATAGATATAAAATATGGGATAAATGCCATTTTTTTTAAACCTAAAATATTTGTAATATTTAGTCTTAATGTAGTATGAAACTGTGTTTAAAAAAATCTAGTACAGTTAAACCCAAATCTATCGTTCCCGCATCCATCATTTTCCTGCATTGATCATTTTATTTCTACGGTCCCTGCACGGATTATATTTAAATAATGTTAACGAAACCCGCAAGCATTGTTCTTCAAAAAGTCGTTTTTCCGCATTCATCGTTGTAAAATTTTTCTCCTCATCGAAATGAAATTGAAACTTTTGCGAATCTGTATGGCATACAAACTGGAATTACTTCTTTTACCCTAAAATATCTCATTTGTGCTGTTTCTATTGACAATGGCGACAATAATGGAGATATAGAGCGATTGTATATAGCAGAGGATGCGATTATGTTTCCATTGATTTAGATGTTGCGAATGTGGTGTCTTAAACATAGGAGAAATGCGCCATAATTCAAAAAATGAAAATAATGGCGAAGAGGATAAAGTTCATGCTGATGAAGCAGTGCAAGTCTGACTGATGCAGTTAAGGCATTTGAAACTGTATGAATTTTTATATATACATAAGAAATTACAGAAATATATAGTTCATATTGAAAATTTATTTCTTGATTAAAAAAAAATAAAATAAAATAAAATAAAAAAAGAAAAAGAAAGAAAAAGAACGAAAAGCCAAACAAAAATTTGGATTTTATTAAATAAATATCAATTTTCTATAACTTCGATTTATTTCTTTTGCAGTTCAGTAAGCAATAAATTAGTATACTCTATACATCACTTTCATTTGTAATGCATAAACATTATGTTTTTTCATGTTTTGAAGTTAATCCGCATTCATCGTTTTTTTCCCCCTGATTCCTTGAAAAACAATGGATCGAGGTTCTCCCTACTCGCATCAAAGAGCTTTAAGTGATGGAAATATACGATGTATGGGCAAGTCAGTTAAGTGGTTACTTCAACAAAGCTGTTAGGAGACCTGACAAGATAATAATAATAATAATGATAATAATAATAATAATAATAATAATAATAATAATAATAATAATAATAATCTGACTCTTTTTATTGGTTACAGACGGGACAGTAACAGACCTGATATTTCTTTCGGACAAAACAAAACAACTAATACACACTTCAAAAAAATAGCATAAATTTTAAATAAACTTATATGGGTGATTCTCAAAATAGGGGACAATTTATGTCTTTCGGCATACAAAAAAAATTGAGAGGTTTTCTGTCATGTTTTTATATTTAGATATGTTTGTCTTAATATTATTCATTATTTGCACTCAAGAATTAATCACTTTTTAGTAAAAAACACCTTAAAATAATAGAATAAATGTTCAAAATGTCATTAGCATGGATGTCCACAGCAGCTATGCCTTGTATATACTAGCTTTTTCAAGAGATAATATCATGTTTATAAAATAAAACAAATGTTATTCTTTCTTTAAATTAATCAAGGAGAGGATTTATCCAATAAATTTCTTTTTAAAAATAAAATTATAGTTTATAACAAAAGAATTAAAGTTTGTCCTCCATATTCTATTTTCAAAACAAGGTCATACTATAACAGCTGGTTATTAATCAAAATTTCATTTTCACGTATGAAAATAGTTTGAAAATATAAAGTTTCTCGATGGCAACAAGTAGCCATTTTATCCCAGCCTGAAAATAGAAGCATGTATTGTATTTTAAGAATAGAAGTTGAATATTAGGGGCGTACATCAATTGTATGTCATTAGAATGGATAATAATTTTCATGTTTATCTTATAATTAAAATTTTTATTTTACTTATTTGCATAGGACTTTTGTGTTTTAAAAAGCCCCAGAAAGGACTATTGCATTGTGATTATAATATGGCTCATAATCTTATTAAAATTAAAATTTGTCATTAGCATGGACAAATATCAGTGTCATTAGCATGGTTTTTCTGTCCATGCTAAAGACTCCTATGTGCATAAATGTAACCATTGCTTATATTGTATTTTTTATAAAGTTTAATTTTACATATAAATTTAGGTATTACATTTATTATCCCTAAAATATGCATTAAATCTGTCAGAAAATCATTGAGACAGCTTCTTACATTGTTAATGTCAGAATGTTGCTCATGTAAACAAAGTTTGCTCTTTGGTAATGTTTTTATTCTCCTTATATGTATACTAGCAGGCTAAGCCCGCTGCGCTGGTCTATTTTTCAAAACAAAACATGAATCAAACAAAATATTGAATATGATTGTGTTTTTTAAAGCAACTTCACCTCGAATGCTCTTTCACATTTCTGAAAATCATACAAAACGCCATTGTATTTAAAGATAGAAAATCAACGATTATAAATGCACCAAGTTAGCAAACAGCTGTTTCGAATCTACTGTCGAGATTCTTCATCAATGCAAAACTCAGCGAGCTAGAAAAAACAAAACTGAGCCAAAAATAAAAACAACAACAATGGAATCAATGCCCGTTGATGCCAAAATATATAAAAATAATAATAAAATATTATGTTGTTGTATCAGTTTATGCATTCGATAAAATTCGGGCTTTTAAGAAAAAATATTTCAGTTGACCATTTATTGTAGAGTTTGATAGATAAATAAGGCAATTATGAAAAGAGCAATTTAAATATTGTCTATTCACCATACTTCTAAAATAGCGAGCATTATGATCGCAGAGATTGACCATAGAATTTAAACAATTTTCAAGTGATTCATTTGATAGTTTTTGAACTCTAAACCTCTCAACTTGAGAATATGGGTATATGTGGAAACCTTAATACATCCTCTATCAATATTATATTATATTTCGCAACGTACATCTGCTCTTGACAAATATATTACAGTGTTCCGTTTTTGGAATGCAGCAGAATAAATAAAGTTAAATAAAGTTTTCCTTAGAAAAATAAGGTGAATGTTTTTTGAATGTGTGAAATTCATTTTTTGATACAGATGTCATGTACGCATCACGTTGGCGTGATTGAAACAAAATGAACATTTTATGCCTCTTATGGTAATCCAGCTCTGTTTTTAATTTATTAATGAACTATTTATTTACTTTCATTTGCATAGAAAAGTAAAATAGAAAATATAAATGTACCTGTCATTTGAAAACGAAGTTTCCGTTAAAGTGGCGCCAGAAATGTATCACCCCAACGTGGTGCATATATGACATTTGTGTCTCTTTCTTACAACATGGGTGTGTGCCGTGTGTGCATTTGCACCTAAATTTAGTCATTTAGCTCTATTTTTGTAATATTAACTGGAGTTTGTACAATGTACGGTACTACTTGATTATTCTGTCGAGAAAAAAATTAATAGCAGATTATAGGAATAAATGTCAATAATCGATGATCGTAAGTATGATAGCAATTGATATTACACGTGATACATTTTTTTTTACGTCATAAGTGCTTTTCAATTCGACTTTTTATTTGTATTTTTTATTTATGTTTAATGTTCTTTCGCTATTTAAAATGAATTTATGTAAATTTGAATAGTTTGGCGAAACTGGCCGATGTGTTAATCAAGTAGCACTCAATTTACGTCTGAAAATATCATATTTCACAAAAAACTCCGGCACAAACCCGGATTTGCTAGATTTCCTTCCAATGCGGCAAAATCCTCGTTTTAGAATAGCGGAGAAATGTGCATTTTAAAAAATTATTTTCATTATTTCAAAACGAAAATAATAATAAATAAAAAAAGTTACTATAGCACAAAACAATTTATAGAATTTCTAAAAAGAAATTGAAAGTAAATAAACAATTTATTAATACAGAAACAACTCTTGCTGGGTTACCATATAAGGCAAAATAACACCGTTTTGGCGACAGTCACATACCTCAGTGTGTATATAATATCTGTGCCAAACATGATTGGAAAAAACAATAATCGTTATTTATACAGCATGTTTAAATACTGTAGTATAGTGAAAAAAATGTATACATGATATATACGCACCACATTGGCGCGTTTTTTTTTTTTTTTTTTTTTTTTTTTTTTTTAAAGCCGATTCGGAGAAAATTTTGTTTTCAAATACCAGTTACATATATAGTTTAAAATTATTTTCTGTTATTTTAAATAGAAAATAACAATAAATTTTTAAAAGTTTAGTTATTAATTATAAAACAAAAATATTTATATCCTTTAAAAAATAAAATAAAATAAAAATTTATTAATAAATAAACAACAGCCAGGTTACCAAGTGAGGCATAAACTCGCCATTTTATTGCAGTCGCGCAAATGTGGCGCATATATGACAAATGTGCCTAGATTAAAATAGTTTATATAATTGGAAAAAAAAAAGAAAAAAAATTGTAAATAGACAATTTATTAATAAATAGACAATAACATCCGGGTTGACATATCAAGCAAAATAATGACACTTTGGCGTCAGTTAATTACCCAGATGTATATATGGTATTGGCGTAAGAGACAAATCCCACCAATGTAGTGCGTATGAGATATCTGTGCCAAAAATTTTTTTAAAAGTTGCAGTTAAATTATTTTACAATATCTATGTATGTGGAAAGACATTTACCCTAAAATTTAAATATTATTCACTTTTGTGGTATTAACTGCTGTATATGTATTTAAGTTAAATGTAAAATCTTTTCCTAAAAATGCTCTCACTCATTAAAAGAGAGAGAGAGAAAATAGTTCTTGAGAACATCGCTCCATCTTGTGCTTTTATTGGTTTAGAATAGCATTGATTGGCGACAAAAGTAGATTGAAACATCCAATTGAAGAAACAACATACAAATAACAATTAGAGCCTTAAAAAAAATAATTCTGCGAGTTTCTTCTCTAAAACACTTAACAGGAAAATTATATTTAAAAATATTTTTAGAAAAAGAAAGAAAAAAAAAAATACTTATGTTTTACCTAATGAAATTTTTGAGATGTTGTTTTCTTTTATTCTGGCTCGAAAGAAATAAATAGCCAAATATTGTGTCACTTCAAAACTTTCTTTCATATTGAGTTACTTTTTAAATATTATAAATATTCTTTTTTTTTTCGTTAAAGATAATTTTTTTTCCTTTCATAATATTATTTTGCATTAAATGGATTTTTTTCTTTTTATCATTATTTATTTTAAATCAATGAATTAACAGGGTTTTTTTTCGAAATGTTTATATTATTTTCCATTAGAGAAAGCATTTCATTTCTTTTTTGAAATATAATTATCGCCAAAAAATTAGTTGTTGCAACCCTTCCGTCAAAAATAACCGAAAAATACGAAATTTAGTACGAAAAATCAGAGTTATCCCTGTATATTTGTATCATAAACCTCCGCAAAAATATCTCCTATCGAATGATATAATCTGCAAAAAGATCCATCGGGTAGTTTTTGAAAAGACTCGTTTGGAAGTTTCAGAACTTCTGCTTTATAATATATATGATATGTAAAAATGGAAACCATTTGCTGAAAAGGAAGGCTAATAAATATAGAAAAAAATATTTAAACTGGAAGAAAATAAAAATTTCTTAATATATTTATTCCATGCAATTTGTTTTGTCATTAGCATGGCTCAAAAATACTAATTATTTTTTTAAAAGTTAATTTTTAAATATTTAGCTCTGCTGACTACATGTAAAGTATACCTAATACTGTATTAACAACACCTATTTTTTCAGAAATTTTACTAACAGTGATTTTTTTAAGATTTCATTTTTGAAATTGTCCCCTATTTTGAGAATCACCCATATATTGATTTATTACATTACATTATATATTTTCAAATGCATAGAATGCATAGCATTTTTTAAAGTAATTTTTTTTGTTTCGAATAGATCAGATTTGACCAATACATTTGGCTTAATAAATTCGAACCGTCCCTTTCTTCGTTTAGTTCCTGACAAAATATCAATTATAAATATATGCAAGGAATATTCTTACAGTAACATGCATAAATATACTTTAAAAACTGGCTCCTTTCGGAAAAACAGCATAGAATCCCTGAAAATTATTTAGTTTCAAAATAAAAAATAGTCTTTTTTCGAAAAATAAATAAATAAATAAATAAATAAATAAAATAGATATCAAATTTCAAAATTTGAAAATTGGCCATTAGAAGAATGAGTGGGCGGTATAATATAAGGTAGCTGTAAAAGGGAAGGTGCAAGCAAATCGAAGAAATCACTTTAAAATAAAATTAAAATTTATTTCTGCCATTATCTTTAAATGATAACCTGTTAAAAACTGTTATCTTGCACAAAGATATATTTTTCTTTTTTAATCTCGAACGAACATTTTTGAATTCTAAGAAACATTCAAAATCTGACCCGGCATCATTATACACTATGATTAATGTTCATGTGTAGAAAATGTATTAATAAAAGAAAAAAAAACGCACGGAATAAAGGTTCACTAAATATTGAACTTCTGCAAAATAAATATTTGAAACCATTCGATAGCAATGCATTTTTTATGTTTTTCTTTTAATTATTATTTTTTTTTTTAATAAAGCTCGTACGCAATACAAATATTTAGGCAGAGCTAAAAATTCACGGCACGCTTTTAGTCATCGACTCTGGTTTTGAAATGTTAGAAAATAACGTTAATTTCATTTCCTTTTTTACGTTGTATGTTCAGTACTACTCGTTAAATTTTTAACTAGCTGAAATTTTTAAGCTGAAAGATTAGTTCAGCATGGCAGAAAATCTTTCCCATTTGTGAATGAATGAATTCAAAGAAATGAAAAACGACTTTATTTTTTAAACATACAGTAAAACCCCGATAATTCGGATTAATTGGGACCAGACCCAATCCGGATTATCGAAAATCCGGATTATCCGGAGAATAAGAAAAAAATGAAATAAAATTAAGCATACTTACACAAAATCATTTTTATGTTAAACTTATTGAATATTTACAGACAGAAAAATGTTTACTTTGTAATAAAAAAGTCGAAAAGATTTCAGAAAAAGTTTTTTTTTATTCAAAATATGACGATGAAATAAGTTAGTGTTATAGAAATCAGCAAAAATGTTTCTCAAGCTTGGAAAAAAATGACCAAATCGATCCGGATTATCCGGAGATCCGGATTATCGGGGTCCGGATTTGCGGGGTTCTACTGTATCTTATCCTACTTGAGAAACTCAAAATCAGTAAGATGAGAATGTCGAGGTTTTTAAATCTTAATACTAACATGATATTTCAATGTAATTTGTCGAAATAAAACCTAGAAAACGAAAATAAATACTATAATTTCGATTGAATTTTTACCCAACTTTTGTACATTATTCAAAAATAATTAACAACATAAAAAGTATTAAGTTGTGCTCACATCGAAAGTTTGTCATTAAGGAGTACTTTTTAAATTATTTTCTCTGTTTATTCTAGTCTAGAGAATGTCAAACAACAAAGTGAAATGACACCTATTAAGTTTTTATTTAAATAAACAGAAGAATAAACGAAAATACAGAATGTTTATTTAAACTCTTACACCATAAAATATTGAAAGTAGATTATAAAAATTTTAAAGGCTAATTTTTTCTGGTTATTAAATGCGTTCTGTAGAGCTCATGCAGTGCTGTTTCCTCGGAAACGGCTGGTAAATATTTTAATCATTCATACTGTTACCCATAGACAACAAAGACCCCTATTATTCTGTGCTATTACCATTTCTCCTTATTAACGCAAAGATCTTAAAGGGTCCAATCTACTTTCTTTGCTCCAAGTTAGTAACACATTCCTTCATCTCAAAAACCTTAATTGTCATACATAGAATGCAAATAGAAAGGGCGTTTGTTGCATGATAACTTTTTACAATATGACATTTTGATTTTGGGAGAAATAGATCTTTTGGGTTTCTAATAGGTGTGATAACATGCATTTGAGGTCGTAGAATCTTTTTTTTTTAAATTTATTGCGGGCTAGTTAAATTATATTTTCTTTATACTGCTTTGAAATATGTTTGACTGTTTTTTTAATTTTTTTTTTCAAGGTAGTCAATAATTCTGCAAATTGTTAAAAATATGACTAAATTTATTATGTCATTGAATAGCTGTATTTATACATGTTTACGCACTTTAAAAAGTAAGTACATTATTTAAAATAATAAATTTCTTTCAGCAATTTTTATTAGGTAACTCAGGACTGACTTTATGTCCAACAGAAATTAAAATAAACGTTTTCACTATCATTTTAGAGGAAAATTATCCTAAAACAGTGTCGAATATTTATTTTTCCAAGCAAAAAAAAAAAAAAAAAAAAAAAAAATCCAGGTTTTAAAAGGTTTAAGTAGGGAGACGCCTTATTTAGTTCAACTTTATTGACGCCAGAGACCACGCCCCTTGTCCTCACAAAAATGAGCATCTCTGGAGAGCACGTCGTCGTCTAAAAGATCAGCGCTAAATCGCACAACGCTTAGGGATAAACAAACTGAAGCCCCTCCCATAATAATAAGCAAGCGCGATTTACTGGCGAATCCTTTAAAAGTACGTCATGCAGGGCTCTTTAAATTAATTTAAAATTTCTTTTTGCTTCAATGAACTGAAAATATTCTTCACCATACTCTTAAAATAAATAATAAAAAAATACGTGTGGCACTCGGGGACTGCCGCGGTAAAGCTATTGCATAGCATTTTTTATCAACATATGCAATTATTATTTATTTGTTTTTTTATTTATGATTTTTTTTTTTTTTTTTTTTTTTTTTTTTTTTTTTGTCTGATGTTAATTCAAGTTTTTTCTTTTTCTTTGATATTATCTCAAGTTACACTTTTTGAGCGTGATGATCGATAAGAAAACAAATCTTTTTTTTTTTTTTTATTGAATAAATGAGAAGTCTGTCGAACTGAAACGACGTTAGCCGGAGAATTAGGTATTTTTCTCATTACGGAATTTCTACATTCGGTCGCCGCGCTCAAAGTCCGCGATAAAAGCTATGCAATAGCTTAAATATTATATATTCCTTCTGTGACTATCCATAAAACTTTCATTTTATGATATGACATAAAAAGCTAGTAAATTTAAAATATTTTTTTTAAGTAAAATTTATAAAAAAGAGTGAGTGTGCGTGGGTATATTTTAATACTAAATATTTAATTTATATGCTTTAACATTGATGTTATGTTTTGTACCTCTTAGGACTAGCCCTTTTTAATATAAGCATGTTTTATTCATTTGTTATTTATTTACTGATTTACTTAAAATAAATTTATTTAACATTTAGTAGTTTATGATGTCATGCAGCAATTTAAAAATTTTACGGCTGGTCACAGAAAAATCCACTTTTAATTATTTTTATTATTTAGGAATACAAAGAAAAGCTTTGTTTTATTCATTATTATTGCATCACAATAAGAAACAAGAAAAGTTTATTTGAAGATACCCCTGTAATTTTACTTTTCATTTTAATATTTTCAATTTAAAATTGATAAAACAGTAAGGGAAAAAAATAATATTATTACTTTTTAATAATCTGAGCTATCAACTACTTTCAAGTACTTTTATCTAAATCTTACTCAATTATTTAAATGTTTTTTATAATTAAAATAGACAGGTTTGTACAAAAGTATTTATAAAAGAATTATCTTAGCCATCTTTAATAATTTACTAGAGAAAGTATTTTTCCATGTAATTAAACAACTTTTTCATGTAAAAAAAGAAAAAAAACTTTAAAAATGTAAAGTTTTTTTTTTATCTTTTTTCTGAAAAATGTATTTATATGCGCATTTCATAGAAAAAAAAATATGCTCTAATAGTTTTGGTGCTTGAAATATAGTAAAAAGATTTGTTTTAAAATACATTTAAAAATTTAAATTCAAATTTTGTATAATATGAAATTTAAATAAGACTTAGCTAAAATTATTGAAAAGTAAATATTATATATTTTTCAGTCGCTCTCTCTTTTATTAAGTATAAATTCAAACAATTACTATGAAAAATAATATCCCAATGGGTTCTCGAAATTGAACTATATTTGTTTATTAACAAGATGCTAAAATAAGAAATTAAAAAAAATCTTATTTTTATTTGAATTCTTACATACTAATAAAAATTAAATATGATTTTCCTATTAATGCATGACATCATAAATTATTAACTCTCAAATGATATTTCTTTAAATTAAAAAAATAAGAGAAATAAATAAGAAATAAATAAAACATGGTAATATTATTAGATGTTAGTCTTAAGTCAAGATAAAATGTAAAGTTTTTTTTTCAGATTTTTAGGGGAAAAAAACTTAAGGCTATAAATGGAATGTTTAATATTAAAAAATATTTCCCCTGTTTTTTCTTTTTTTTTTTTTTTTTTTTTTTTTTCTAAGCTTATAATGTCATATTATAGCTAAATAAAATGTCATATCATAAAATGAAAATTTTATGCGTAGTCACAGAAAGAATTATATTATTATCATTATCATTACTTTAAGAATATTATGAAAAATGTTTTTAATAAATTACTAAGAAAAAAGTACAAAATTAATTTGGATATTTCATTTATTTACATTTAGATATTTATAATTTTAAGTATATTTTAACAAAAACCTTTTCACTACCTTTTTACGACCAAATGGAAGAGTAATGTATGTGTAATTCTTATGTAACAAGCTCTTAAATAGTTATTGTTTCGGATGTTATTTTTAACTATAATCCGAGGTATAAAAGTTACACAAGAAAGTGGTCCGAATTCCAAATGCTGATTTTGTACGACGAAACACCTCCAAAACTTGGGCCTTCATCGTCCCAGACCAAAAAGTCGTGGAAACCCGCTAACATCAGCCCAAGATCAATAACGGATAGAAGGGAGAGTTCACGGGGGTCAAGACCCCACTCACTCTTGGACGAAGAAATTTTCTAAAGGACATTTAATTCTTTAAGATAATCTCTTGACCAACAGTGAGAGTCTTTCTGATTTTTTAAAGCTCTGGTTAAATTTACAATAGGTAATTTCTGACACATCTATGAAGACATTTTAAATCTCAGATGTATGTCAATAAGATAAATGAAATTGATTAACCTTTTCCATTCTTGAATAAAGTCAAAGAATCTTTAATGAAATCTCCTTAAAAGTGGGGTTCTAAACTGAATTTCAAGCTTCGACAGCC
>CAXHSM010000952.1:0-42000 GCA_964019185.1 Maratus speculifer
GGCCGAAACATCATCGCCAGGTTTCCCTTTCTCCGCACAGAAGTCATGGCCAGCGAGAAAAAACAAAACAAAATTAATAAATGTAGAAGGTCAAAATAATCACTCCTTGGTTGCTGCAAGTTCATTTTATTAAACTGTAGCTATAATAGAGAGAAAAGCTCCTGCTGCAGACGACATTTTACCGAAACATCCAAAAAATATTCCATCATTTACTACCTCCAGCCGTACTCATGCAAGAGAGCACCCAAGAATCCTTCTTCCTCTCTTACCACCTCTCAAGGCCTCCTCTTTTTAAATCTAAAAGAAAATTCTAGAACATTCTTTTGTCTCAAACCCTCATTCTTTTATGTAAACATAACTCATACCCAGAGTCGAGATTAATATTTGACAGACAACAAATTTATTTAAAAAAAAATATTATTTAACCAATTTATAATCGACTCAGAATTTTAAATATCTTAAGCAGACGATTTTTATCGACGATTAATTTTAAGAGAAAAAGTAAAGAAATGAATTTATTGATATGCACACTATCAAATGTTGACTAAGGGAAAATAAATAAATAGATAAAATAAAATAATGATATTTTTTGAAAGGTATGGTTTTGGAATAAATTTAATAAGACTTTCTTAAAACGGGTTGATAAAAACATAGAAAAAATGAGTTTTATTTGGAATATTAAGCAATAAAGTTTAATTAAGAATATTTTTACTTTAGAGCCATCTTTTTAAATTTACGCATACTGGGATAAATGTTTTTTAAGGCGAATTAAGAATTTATATCGTCTCCATAAAGATTAACAGATTAGATCTAGAAACAAGATTTTAATTTAATACGTTGAAGTAAGTACGGAATATTATTATAAGAAAATTAAGATAGTATAAAGGTTAGTTTTGGCGAAAAAAATTTAAAATTTGTAATATATATGTATAGAGTAGATGTGCCAGTACTGGCCACCCTTAAGGAATTTCTTTTAAAAATTGTTTTTTTAATTAATAAGGTCATTCCATGGTATATACGTTACATTCAGAACCACTTTCAGTATTTTCAATAATATAACACACAAAAAAATTCTATTAAAAATATAAATTTGACATGGTTTGCTAATTAAAACTATTCAAAGCCTAATTTAGATGAAAATTATCTTATTTTAATGTTATTTCTTAAATTTTGGTAGTTATATTTACTATAATGATTACTATAATGATTGCCATTACAGAAAAAGGAATGTAAGTATAGGACAAAGCTGGGAAGTTTCACTAGCGGCCACTGGCCGATAGGACTAGTTCTTTAAGTGGCCACTTTTTTTAAACTAGTGGCCACTTTTTTATTTAAAAATATTAAACAGTAGATTAAGTACTTATCTAAAACTGAATAGCCCGAATAAATATGTTAATATGAATATATTGGAACAAAAAAAAGGAGAATCCTTGATGAAACGAAAGAAAATTTTCTTTTCTCCCTATTAAAAAAAAAAATGACAGGGAGGCGGCCACTGATAGACAATAGACTGATAGAGGGAGGCAGGCGGTAGTGGATGAAATATGACAAACGGGAGTACGAACCACACCAAATTGCAAATTTCTTCAAAGGATCGCAGAAGAAAACAAAAAGTTGTTGAAGTGTCATGGGGGTGGCTGGGAAATGCAATTTTCGTCAACAAAACAGTATCGAAAAAATGTAATTTTCGTCTAAAAAATCACAGAAAAAATGCAATATACAGGGATGGGAATTTTCCGCTTTTTTTGTTTACTGGGATGTCACGGACGCGATATAGCGCGTAAAATACGCAAAAAATCGGCGACGGGACGCAAAAAAAAAAAAAAAAAAAAAAAAAAAAAAAAAAAAGGAGAATCGTTAACTATGTGATGTTCTTTTCGAGCACCTGGATTCATACTTTTCCAGCAACTGCATCACGAAAAGAGTATCACGTGACGAAAGGGGTCCCAAAAGCGGTTCACGTTTAACGCACTGTATCAGTCTGTCTTTTTCGATAGCGTCAGGCAGCGAACGAGGTCAACAAAATAAACAGGCTGTAGCAGTACATATTCAGGCAGCTTAAGTCACGTGATACTCTTTTCGTGACGCTATGGACTTTATTCACGAATGGCAACATTCACGCCTCTGTGGGTAGATAACCTTGAAAAATAGTGATTTGGTTTGATTGGATTTGATTTGTTAAGACGTATCAAATTTTTGATGTCTAATTACATGGTTTTATATACTAGCTTCCAAAGCCTTGAGTATATTTATATTTATATTGTTACAACATTCGCTTGAACATTTTGTGTCAATTATGTGCTAAACGAAATTCAAATTGTTGAGGGAAAATATAAAGTAATATTAAAAAATCACTATTACCTTTATTTATATATTTGCTGCACAATATAAAAAAATTCTTTTTCATGAAAAAAATAAGCTAATTAACGATGTTCATGCACAGATTTACTATGAAAAATTTCTATCTTCTTTAGCAGTTAAGCTAGTTTACATGATTGTGCAGCACTTTTCAACAACCCCCATTTCAAAAAGTGTACCGTTCAGTTCACTCGATAAAGGTGGTCCGACTGTTCCGTCCTTTATTATGAGTTTATATCCACTTGGTTTGGTTGACTGACGAACAGGAAAATTCTTATTCGTAAACGCTTCGTCCAAATTACGCATGCAGCACTTCTGATTATTTTTCGTTTCAGAAGTGCTTTCGAGCTGCGCGACTGGCAAAGGTGTCTTTACACACGGCCTCTCGATTGTTTCTGTCATTCTGTTTGCCCTGTTACGCCTGTTCCTCCTTCGTCTGTCGCGCCTGTTCCCATTTGTCTTGTCGTGTCTGCTCCCGCTTGCCCTGCCGCGTCTTTTCCTGCATCTGCCTAGCTGAAGAACAGGAACACCCTTATTCACAAATGTTTCGTGCAAATTATTAGAGTGGAATTTTTTATCATTATTCGCTTCAGAAACGCTTTCGGGCTCAACGACCGCCAAAGGTGCCTCTACACACTGCCCCTCGATTGTTTCTTTCATTATTGCAGGCCTGTATCCACCTGATTGCAGATCAGAAACGTCGTTATTCTTAAACGTTTCGTCCAAACTAAGCGTACGGCACTTTTGATTTTTTTTCACTTTAGAAGTGCTTTTGGACTGAGCGACTGGCAAACGTGCTGAGCGACCAGCATGCTGACTCTCCATCGATCCTTTTATTGCTACATGTCTATATCCGCTTGACTGAAGAGCAGGAAAATCCTCATCTGTAAACGTTGCGCCTAAATGACGTGCTCGGTGGTAGAACTGGCGTCGCAGCTCGTGAGTTGTATTCCACGGCAATGATTCCGTCTTTTTCCATACTTCGACGGCCACTCTGGCTTCATATTGACTTATCCAACAGCAGTATTCACGACAGAATGCTTCCTCTATGTAATGATAGTGCTTGAGAGGTTCGAACACTGATTTCATGCCGCACTCCTCCGCAGTTTGAGACATCATTTCGTAAAAACCACCAGCAGCGTTGTCGACGAAAAGAAGCAAGGCACCGGGCTTCATGACGCGGAAAATGGTCTGCAAGAGAAAAAAATATTACTTTTATAAAATGCAATTATATAATACTGTAGAGGAAGTAGGTAATTAGAAAAAAGGGGCTGTCTGCATTGGTAGTTCTTTTTTAGATTAATTAAAAACAGCAAATCAGCTGAATTATTTTAACTAACGCGTCATTGTTCTAATACGTTAAAAATCTATCCCTCTACAGGAGTGGTTCCCAACGTGGGGCGTATGCCTTTCTGGGGGAGGGAGAAGGGGGAAATTTGATTTTATAGGAGGGTGCAATTCCGGATTCATTACTGAATTATTCACTTTCAGTTTCTTTTGTCTTTTTTTGCTTTCTTCTATCTTCAATAGATGAAAGCAATCGAAGTTTTTTTTTACTTCTGGTTTTTGATGGATTTAGATGTTTAGGGCTAAGAGATTCCAAAAAACATGTTTTTACAAAATGTCTGACTGTGTATCGCCATTGTACCAGCAATAAGCGTATGAATTTATGCATAGAATTGAACCAAATTTTTTGTGTATGTGTTTGACTGTGGTAAGCAGGTCTTCCTTTAACCCTTTCCGGCGCAGTTTTACCACTCCGGCAACACCTAATTTTAATTCCAAACGGCACCAATAATATTTTAGTAAAATTTTACTTTTACAGTGACAGTTTAAATCAGGGAATTTTTAATTTCTAAAAAAGTCTTTTTAAATTCCGGTGTCAGTCTACAATTTCTCATTTTACGAACAGAATTTGTCTGCGCCGGAAAGGGTTAATATAGAAATTTCAGCCATTTTCATAATTGTATCTTCGAAAAGTGCATGAAGTTATGCATAGAATAATGATGATTTCGATGAAACTTGCATTGTTTGTTAGATACCTTTCAGAGATGATTTTAACTATAATATACTTTATTAAGTCAGTATAACTCAAGTCTTTCATCAAGTCA
Source organism: Maratus speculifer (assembly GCA_964019185.1). Taxonomy (NCBI): domain Eukaryota; kingdom Metazoa; phylum Arthropoda; class Arachnida; order Araneae; family Salticidae; genus Maratus; species Maratus speculifer. The sequence continues at coordinate 4,470 of CAXHSM010000952.1, forward strand.
AGTGTATATTTCATCTACATGTTCATCGCCCAATACCGAATCCAACTATATAAAATCAATTTAAAAAGTTGGTCGTTATCCCAGATTTTGTCTGGCACGTTAGAAAATATAATGGCACAATGATGCTTTAATACTTTTCAGCGGAAGGACACCACAATTCCATATTGCCTTAAAATACAAGGTCTAATTCATTGATGAATTTTGTTTTATTCAAAATTCGTTTGAAGAAAGCGCTTAGTACAGCAGGCGAATATTGCTATACTGTATGTATTATCAATTGATTTATCAAGGTCAATTATCTTGTACATATTTAATAACTATGATAACACTGCATTTGGCTGACTGACCGCTCTTTTTTCTCACCCTACATGAGATCAGTAGACAGCTAATCTGTTACAAAATTGGTAAAAACGGGAGCAGGTGTTCACGACTTCTAGTGATATGACAAGAAGTCTTTGAGAAGCCAAGATGGATGTCTTTGAGAAGCCAATTGAAATTACATAGAGTATAGTTAGGGATATGATTGTTTAAGAAAACCAAAAATTACGTGATTCTAGGAGAATCTATTTAATAACAAAAAATATTACATACCTTCACCATTCTCCTCGTATCTCTGCAGGCAGCTGCAGACACAAACTTGACCATTGTTACGATGTCTGCATTTTTTATAGCTGGAGCGACTTCGAAGTCATAGCCTTCGAGATCTAAGAGATTTGCAACGATGTATTCGTACTCGAAATCCTCTGTGTATGCCATATCGCTTTCGTACGACCTCTCTTCCAGTTCTGACACTATGTCTTCGAACACAAACTCCCAGCCTTCGCAACAATCTATCAGAGTGGCCTCGATTGGATAGCTTTCGAAATATTCTTTCAAGACCAAGAGGCAAGCGAGGATGTCTGTGCCGGGACCACTTCCGAGACTGCATATCTTCAGACCGTCAGTACCTGTATGAAAAAATGTAGAAAGAAAAATAAAACGGAATGTGAATAACAAAGGGAAATTAAATAAATGCTGAAGCTGTGTTTAGCATCCGGACTAGCAATGGCATACCCATGACTTAATTTTGAGGTTTAGGGGGGGGGGGGCTACGGGATTAAATTTCGATAAGGTTGTCAGTCTTCTGACACATGATGACACATGTATTGTAAACTGAAATCATGTTTAACAATAAAGCTATGTTCAAAGGAATATGGGTGTATGTGTGTGTGGGGAGGGTGAGGGGCTCCTATCTCAGATGCCACTTCCCCGAAAAGTGTCAATAAATTCTTTCATTTACTTTTATTTAATTGAAAGTCATAGCAGCTTAAAATCTATAGAGTATCCCATAAATAGTACCCGAATTCTGCACAACCAGATTCCTCGTTAGGAGTACATAAAAAATACCCAATGGATGTCTTTGAGAAGCCAATTGAAATTACATAGAGTATAGTTAGGGATATGATTAAGAAAATCAAAAACCACGTGATTCTAGGAGAATCTATTTAATAACAACCCTGTACGATCCATAGTTTACGAGAAAAATACGAAAAACAAAGTCGAAAGATCGGAAAAAACCGTCAAATTTCGTCAAAAGATCGGGAAAAACCTCCAAATTTTGTAAAAGGGGCAAAGAAAAAAAGTGTCGGGAGTGGATTTTCTCCTTTTCGGACAAATGCGAGAAAATGCTCCGATTTAATACGGCAAATATTACAGTAAAATTTACTGGTGGAGATAAACAACGGTTCTGAGCACTTTTTGCTGCTCGTAGATGGGTCGCTCGTCTCCAATGGATTAATGATGGTTTTATTTTAAAAAAAATAATAAAAGGAAAATAGATTATTATTTTAATTTTACATTCATCAATGCTTTATTTTTATCGCATAAGTTTTACACGTGCTTCCTAAAATTCATCCAATGTCACTTAAAAAAAGGCGCAAGGACAGGAACACCCATTTTCGAAACATGTGAACAACTTTCATAAAATGTAAGGAGACATTTTATTATTAGGTGTTTTCCCTTAAAAAAAATATTTTAATCTTTAAAAATATTTTTTTTTTTTCACTCAATAACGGGAATTTTCATGATGCATTATTCAAAAAGTGATTTTCTTTCCGTTTGTTTAAAAATTTCATCTTCTCATATTCAGACCTCTAAGAATTGAGTACCCCATTTTCTTATAAATGCCATATATCATGAGTTATAATTATTTGCTACTCGACGACTAGTATCTTGTCTTTAAATGGCATATAAATCAATTGACAATGCCAAATCTGCCATCATTTTTTGACGGCTTATTTTTCTATTACAAAAAAAAAAAAAAAAAAAAAAAAAAAAACGTAAAATGTGGTTTGATTTCTTATAATCTAAATACCTGCAAATATCTTTAAAAGTAAAATTATTTAGCGAATATGTCAAAAAGTAGCTTTTTTTAGATTGGAAAACAACCTTGTAAATCACAATTCACAGTTTTATTCTTTGAGACTGAATAACCATGCCTGTTAATTTTATGCCTTTATTAATAAAAATTATTCTGCAAATGTGTTAGAATGTATCGGATTAACGCAGAAAAAAGTTAGATGAAAATTCAAAAATCAAACAACAACAACAACAAAAATAAAGCCTTCTCCTACTATCCTAATATACTCCTGTAAACCCCATAACATGAAACAATTACTGGCTTTCAAACAATTATTTTTCTTATTCCACGTGCATAAACTGACATTTTTTATCTTTCTAATTTTCAAATATTCTGTTTTCCCATTGATATTTCATCATTAACTAAATATACTTACAAGTACGCATTGTCAACAGGCAAACTATTAAAATTTAAAAGCATAGGAAGGTTTTTAATGACTAGCATATGCATGAATCATAGGTTTTTTAGGTCAAGACTTTGACCATTGCTTGACTAATTATTGGCCAACTTGAACAGCATGTGTCCGTTTCCATTCATCCTGTGTAAGATCGAGTTATCATTGCTTTCAAAATATAACGATGTACCAACACATGTGGTGGCTAGTTAGTGCATCTGGACTTAATTTTTTTCTGACGAAAGAAATGTTCCTTTAAAATGCGTTCGGAGAATTGTATTACACCGCTAGCAAGATAACACAAAACAATTAATCTAATAGAATTACGAATACAAAAATTTTGGCACATTCCCATTTTATTCAAGACAGTTAAAATATATAAAAAATTTTCTTGCTAGAGTTTTTTTTTTTTTTTTTTTTTTTTTTTTTTTTTTTTTTTTGAGAAAAGTTAAAATATGCATTTTGTTAAAAAAAAATAGAAAGTAGGGAAATCATTAGAGGAACTCTAGAGGACGATAGAGGGGGCTCAGCCCCCCCCCCTGCCCCCGTCTGGTTACGGGGTACTGATATCGTAGCGTAACCAGCTCTTTCCTGCCACCCCTCCATTTCCTTTTTTTACTTTTTTCTGTTTTTACAAGATGAAAATATTGGATTTTGTGAAAATTTTCAAATTCTGGTTTTTGACGGATTTACGTGTTTTGGAGGTCAGAGATTCCAAAAAACATGTTTTTACAAAATGTCTGTCTGTGAGTCTATGACTCTGCCTGTATGTATGTATGTGACATGCGTTTTGTGGGGGCTCTATGTCAAGAACTAATGTCGAAACATATTAAAAATTTCGTATATAACTCTGTATCCGAAATATTGTCAATTAGGGATCATTGGTGAAAGTGTGTTTTCATTTATAGTATACTTTTTAAGTTTAATTAAATTCTTGCTCACCAAGTGGTGTATACAGGGTGTCCCAGAAATAATGGGACAAACTTTAAGGAGAGATAGAGGTCATCACAAGGATTAAGATTTACATAGAAACCCATGGTCGGAAACAGTTTCCTGGCGCAGTAGTGACGACACAAAACACATGAAAGAAAGGACACGAACAAGGAGAGAAAACATGTTTGTTATTCTTAGTGCTGCAAAAATATCGGGATAACACTGGAAAGTTCTGAGGAACTAGTACGCATCGTTGCAGCTGCTGGGGAAGTTTAGAACATTCCTGGTGTTTTCTGTAGAACATTAGATCTTCCATGCACCGGAGATGCGCCTGCATGCATCAGGGCCCGGGGTCGTAATTTCAAACACCTTGTAAGAAATCAGAATTATCACAAGTTTTTAGAGCGAAACAGTAGAAATATGCATTTATTTCTGAGATAGGCTTCGCCGTAAAACTGTAAACTTATAGTGACACTATTCTCAAAGGGAAACTAGCGGCAAAAATATAAAGAAATCGCTATATCACTATCCATCAACGAAACTAACAGGTCGGTGACAGTCGGATGAATAAGACGACCACCTGGGATGCCCTTTGATGAAACACCGACTCAAACTGAAATTACTAGACAGTAGGCAGGCCAGACTTTGTGGCGCCAAAAATGAAGCAGTCCTGAATGACGCACACGTACCAATAGGGGTACGACTTAGCAACTCATTAATGAGAGAAAAGTCATTAATGATCGTGATTGGTTTGTGATCTCTAGGGGGGGGGGTCTAGGGAAAAACCAGAATCGGACAAAAAGAGAGAATCCGAGAGGAGTTCTGAGTTTTCTCGGAAAAAGTGAGGAGCTCCGGTAGTGAGCTAAAAGAACATCCCGGTGCACGATCTTGGAGGCTGGTTCGGTTAGCGGAAGCCTGCGTGAAATTTGATGAGAGGACTCTCGCCAGTAGAGTCACTGTTTGCTCTCCTGATGAGAGATTAGAGAACGCGGTTCTCTGAGAGATATTTATCAAGCAAGAAATAGTTTGATAGAGAAAGACCTTTTTTCCGCATTGTGAATGTGCAAAAAAATCACTTAGTGAACATTAAGACAATTAGCGAATTTTGACAGAATTATCGAACTTTTGATTCATGGAACTCTGAAAGGATTAAGGTCGAAGCTGGCGGAAAAGAAGTCTACGCGCTTTATTAAATAATTAAATGCTGTAAATAATATTCATCAGAGAATGTTTTATGATTCTACGGATTAATAAAAAAAAGTTCTATATAATATAACTCAGCCTTAGTTATTGCCGAGCGGCATTCCACGCTACCATCCTCTTGGGCAATAATTTAAAGAGGGCTAACTCGTTACAACCTACTTTGATAACGATCGGTGTTTTTTTAATGTTATTTTTTCTTACTTTTCTGCTTTACTAAGGATAATAAAGATATTTTCTCTTCTTATTCGTGTCCTGTCTTTGTTGCTTTTTGTGTCATCACTACCGCGCCAAGAAACTATCAACTATTCAGATTTTGATCTCAAAATTCTAGTTTAAGTCTAAGCATTTGAAAGCATTTAATGAGATTAAGAAAATAACGGTTAAAATTAGCTGTACGCTACTCCAAAGTCTAAAGTGCCCTCTATTGACATTTTTTGAAATTTATCTTTATAATCTAATTTCAAGAAAATGCCGACATAAAGAATAGTTTTAGTGAAAACCGCAAATCAATCGACCAATTTTTCCGTTTTTATGTTTATTTGAAATTTTGGTCCCCAAACTTTAATGGCGGCTATCTCTTTTGGAAAACGTTTGGGACCCTTAGTCTCCTATTTAATATTGTTTGTCTTGATGTGTACTATCATCCCTCTTTTATTGTAAAAACAATTTAGAATCACCCTGTATATCCTTTGCTTCGTGCGGATAGTTCGAATAGGGGTAAGAAAAACAATCGTAAAATGTTTTCAGCTAAACAAGTATTTTTCCGAAACGTTTTGTAAGACTTTCTCAGATAAAATATATCATAAAAATTTAAATGAGTTGGTTTTAAGGGGGCTCAGGGGTTGATCGATACGAAAAAACATGTAAACAGACCTCTCGCTTCGAGTCCATATAAATACAGAAGTATTCAATGTAATTAATTTAAACTTTCTGATATTTTAAATGTATGTTTGTAGTCTTATAAAATTACAAAATGAAGCACTTTAATGTAATATAATAAAAAATATGGCAAAATTTATGTAACACAATTTTCGAAAAAAAAATTATATGTTATATCACCAACACCAATATATCTTTATGTTGAATTGCCTTAAGAACCTAATTTTTGCTTTAAAATGATCAGGAAACTTTACTCTATAGAATGAATTAAGGATATAACGATCACTCGAAAAAAAACATTGTTAAAAAACTCTCAAACTTAAAAAAAAAAACCCCCTAAAAATACAACTTTTTTTTCATTAAAAATACTCAAAATATTAAACTATCTAAACTATATTAATTCATTCTATAGATAATGACGTTATATGCATACAACAAAAAATTTAAGCCGTTCCATCAAATAGTTTTTTTTAAATCTTGGTGTTAGTCGTCAAAAATCAGGTTTTGAGAAAACGCGACTTTAAGTTGAAATTATATGGGTACGGCTATGAAAATGTTGATACATAAATGCTTATAAATCCGTTAAAAATGCAAATATCTTTATGCGGCTTTTTGCATTGAGTTAAGAATTATTTGAATAATCAAACTAGCACATAAAAAAAATTCGATTTTTTGAAAATTTTTCAACCCCTGAGCCCTCTTAAGGCCTCTATCCCTCTGAGCTTGATCTTCAAACTGGTTATATTGGGAAATTAGTTCAAGCTATGACCGCCAGGAAGGGAGGTGCCTTCGGAAGAATTTTGTATCCAATCAGGGTAAAAATAATTTTCTTGGCTGTCAAATTACAGTGATTAATTACGACGAAGGCGTGTTTTTTCAACACCTCCTGGTTACTAAACTATCATTAGGTGTTTGCCTTTTTCCCTTCTCATGTACAAAAGAATCATTAGCAACTGAGTTAAAAACAGATGTTAACCAGATACAACCCAGCTGGACATACAAAAGGAGGGTAGACTTTGCGGTCAGTGGCATGAAATTCGAAATACACCCGGAATAATATAGGCTCGGCAGGAGGGAAAAAACAGTTTTCAATGTTAGATATAACAGAAATCTCTTTATTTTTATCCTAATTTATTGTTCTCTAAATAAGTAATTTATAAAAACAACGAGAGAGAGTTTTCTATAAGGCCAGGAAATACCTAATTAGTATTTATTTAACGGGGGAAATGTTTAATTAAATTGCTTACAAATCCGTTCTTTCACCCATTCAAAATTGGCAGATAGCGTTGTTTTGTAATTGTCATTTAATTTTCTTTAACATCCGAATATGCCTTTTCTTTTATCTTATCTGAATGAAAGACAAATATTTTTTTAATTTTATTAATACGTTTATAGTTTTAAAGAAAAATTTACAAATTAGTTTCTATAAAATAAAGCTTCAAATTTCATTCAAACCATTCTAAGTAACTCAGAAATATTAAAACAAAAGATAATTCATAATACAATGACTAATGTATATATAGAGGAGGGGAAGCAGGGAAAATATAACATAATATGAGCAGTGTTAGTGCAGAAATAGTGAACTTGTATTCCAGGCATACTATGTGCTATAGTTTAAAAAGTAGCTATGTGGGGAAGCTGGACCCAATAAATGTGAGGGAGGAAATTTGACGGATTGACAGGTTTCAGACACTGAACATTCTGAAAAACATATTTTTAGAAAAAAAAATGCTGTCCGTCTGTCTGTCTGTCTCTAAACACTTTATCTCCTGAACAAATTGAGATAGAGACTTGAAATTTGATATGTACTTAGTATGAAATAATGAAACGAAGCTTGTTGAATATTAATAACCTCGATTATCCTTAACTATATTTTTCGGAATATCATTTTCATGCATGGTACATAAAAAAAATTCGGATTTTTTTTATTTTAAGGAGTAAATATAAAAGAGAATAAAAAACCATAAATTTTGCATAAAGAATCAAGCTCCCTTAGTTAAACGTTTTAAGGGTGTATTTCAATTCAAACTGCTTATTTTCCGATTTTTTTTTTATATACATTTTTGCTCTCACATGCACCAAACTTTCAAAATCTCTTATTCAGAAACTACACAAGGTGCCGTGATTGTCGATTCTTTGATAAATGCAGAAAATATTGAAAAAAAAAAAAAAAAAAAAAAAAGCAATCAAAAACGGCATTTCGAACTGATTTTTCCGAAGCGGAAGACTTGGGAAAGAAAAAGAGGGTCATACTGATAAGATAATTGTTTATAAATCAAATTCTAATGAATTGAGCGTAAAATGACATCACACGGCACCTCATACGTCCTTTCAAGAATCCCTTCAGCAAGTTTCGTGTTTCTACTTTTAAAAATGTGTCTGAAATTGTACCGGAAAATTTCAAGCTGTTGAAGGTGGAAAAGCGTTTTTTCGAATACACCCTTTCGAATACACACTGTGCATAATAAAAATTTAATCGTTAAATTTCTAAAATAATATAAATTTATTATTCAAAGCTACAATGAAATAGAATGGAAAATGTTAATCTATACTAATATTACAAAGAGGAAAGATTTGATTGTTTGTTTGTTTGAATTGAATAGGCTCCGAAACTACTTGACGGATTTCAAAAATTCTCTCACCATTGAAATGCTACACTATTTCCGGTGAACATAGGCTATATTATATTTTCAAAAAAAAAAAAAAAAAAAAAAAAAAAAGTAGGGATCTTTTACTAAAATACCAATAATGTAACCCAACGTGTGGAAAAATTTTGCATGAAGGTATCTGACACCTTAGATTAACATATAGGCTACTTTTTACTCGACTACCTAAAAAGAGGGTAATATTTTTAGTAGTTGAATTTAATGGGATGAAGTGGTAGTAATAGATTGTGGTGTCAGTAGAGGCACGGGACTCAGCGACTTGTTCTAGACCGAAGCAAAGCAAGGGCAGGCTTCTAGTTGTTTAATAAAAGACAAGACAGGGCGCAATCCTAAGGGAAATATGCAAACTTTAAGGTCTGTTTCCTCGTACACTACTTGACCGATTTTGATAAAATTTGGAATCCATGTTCACTAGATTATACTCAAGACTAATGGTAGACAGTTTTTTCTGCGACTAAACCTTTACATTTTAGAACAATAGCAACAATGGAAACATAGTAAACATAGGGAAAATGGGAATTTATGAAACCAAGGATGACTCATCAGGCCCTAATTACTTTGATAAGCCGAAATAAGATGTGCGGTTTTGTATTCGCATTAGCCATAACTAGGGGTGGGGAATATTTCAAAAATCCTACCAGCCAAGTATTTATTTCACCAGCCTGCAAGATGCAACAAGCACTCAATTGAAAATAGTTATAACAAAATCGCAAACAAAATTACTATTATAACAATACATTTTTGTAATTCTTTTTCCCTATAAAGTTAAGAAATGTATGCAACAGAGGTAAGCTTAATATAAGATAGAACTTATTGAAAAGTACCATATTTACACTGTAATAATTTGGAAAGTTGAAATATCTATTTGAAGCCTACAGTTTTTCACAAACTAAAAATGCACTTGCCTTGCCAGAAAATCCACTCGCCACTGGCGAGCAAAATGATGTATTTCCCCACCCCTGGCTATAACAAGCTAAAGAATGCGAAATCAGGACTACGCACACAATAAATCCAGAAATTAAAATATTAGAAAACACTTAAGCTAAAAATAAATAATGATTAAAATGGATTAAAAGAGAAAAAACATAATAATAATAACAATAAATTTAATTATTTTAAATAAATTCCACTCTGTTATCCAATAAAGTAATAAAGTGCTGGCATTTGTTATTAAATGGTACATTTAAAATGAATACACTGGTATTTATTATTAAGGGGCCGCTTCACTCAAATGAAAAGACCCATTCGCTGATGCTAATCCTATGGAAAAAATTTATAAAGATATCTCGGTTGCATTTTAATATTTTTAAATGATTCTTTTTGCATTGGAAAGCTGAGATTGATCTGAATGCAGGTCGTTTTTTACTTTTTCGATTTTGTTTACAGATATTTTTTATGAGGGTGATTTCGCTTTCCAAACCAGTTCTGAAAATGAAAGCGTTCCCGTAAAAAATATCTGTAAACAAAATCGAAAAAGTAAAAAACGGCCTGGATACAGATCAATCTCAGCTATCCAATGCAAAAAGAATCATTTAAAAATATTAAATTTTTTTCATGTACCTTAAACATTTACTTTAACACCTGTCTCCATTTTTAAAAGAAGTTATTAAGTCTGAAAAATAAAAATAAAATTCTGAAATGTAAGCGAATGGTGAAAATGGCCCATACAAATAATGATTAAAAATGTAACAAAATACAAGAATTAAAAAAAAGTAAATGATCTATAAAGTAAAAGTAATAACTATTATTGAATTAAATCATAAAACAGTAAACGAGTAAAATTAGCTATAAGTGAAAAATGGGAGGAGGGGGGGGGGTGTCAGGAAAATGTATAGACATATTTCCTCTCTCTCAGACTCAAAAAGATAAATTAGTGCATATTCACACTGTAGTTACTATGTTTCTCATTAAACTGCTGTAATAACTTCATTTTAGGCCAAGAAAAGAATATTATAATGAAAAATTCGAGTGAATAGCTACAGCAAAATTAAACATCATGTTAGTTTCCTATGTGATTCCTATAAGATGAGCGAGTGTTGAAACACTCATTTTAGATTCAATTTAGTAGTTCTGCAAAACTGTGAAAGGACCTCAAAACTAAGTTAGATTTTTGAACATAATTTCATTCGGATTTTCGGAACATTAGTGAGTGACCTTGGAATCTTTTGCAGGGGGGACTCAAAATGTTTTAGGGGGGGCGAACTGAGCCCCCTTAGATATGATGATGTAGATGATTCATTAATTAATATTTCATATAAATAAATGTACAATATTCTAACATATATGCATTAACATACTTAAACAGGGTTGGCTTTTTACCGGTAAAAACTGGTTTTTACCAGGTCATGGTAAAAAATAGGTTTTTACCGGTAAAAACCTAGGGAAAAAGTGGTAAAAACCTAACAACATACTATAAACACTTAGTCCTTAAACTATATTTTATTACTATTGAAAAAACTATTTTCATGTAATTGTGTAATTGGTGTATATATATCTAACACAAAAAGATAAATAAACAATTAGTCAATTCTCTAAAGCTGCTGATATACTTTAATCATAGATTTTTTAGACTTTCTATAATTTTCCAAATCTATATATAACTTTACAGGTGTTTACTGTTTCACAAAGCAAATTTACATTTCAATTGTACTCTTTTCCACTTATACTCATTTTCAAAGATTTTCTTTAAACCAAAAGATGTAAAAGGCAAAATTTCGTGAAAAGTAATAATAAAGAAATAAATCCCAAATTCCTAATTTATTGGTAAGTCTTCACTCTTCGTAGTTTTTCAACCATAGAGCAATTTTTTTTCAAACTTTTCATATATACATAGTAAATTAAGAAACAGACTTGGTGTACAGAAAACTTGTATTTTGTTATAGAATGCTAATAGGCTCCAAGGACATAGATTGGTAAAATGTACTAATATTTGCACAGACTACATTACAGGACAGTTAAAATTTGTAAGCGTTTTGTTTTTATCAAAGTGATGAAGATTTTTAAGAGTGGAAAATGCGTTTTTATAATATTTTGTTTTAATTTAGTTTAATTAAAAATTACTAAATTAATCACCATTAAGATAAATGTAATAAATATTGCAATGTGCATTCTTATAACAAGTATGAAAATTTTTAGTCTCAGTAATGATAAATGCACAATAATATCTTTAAAATTTTGAATTCTTGTAGGAAGAAAACGCGAATGGAATTTTCTGGGCTTTTTATGTTCCTTAAAAACCACTATTTTCATAAACTTTTACTCACTCAGAATATATAGAATCAAAAATTTATACCTAATTGGAAACTAAATTAGTGAATATTGTTATATGGAATTATAGTATTTCATACCCAGAAAAGTTTTACCTCTGAGAAAATGAAACCTTACTCGATAAATTTTCATAAAAATAACAAAAACTGTCAAACTAATAAGTTTTTTTCATAGGTGGTAAAAACCAATAGACAGTAAATACCGTCCAACCTTGTACTTAAATCACTGTTACAAAATTGCACAATCACTTAAATAAATATGTTATTAAATACAAAACTAGTTGGATGCGCCAATCCCAAAACTTTCTTCTATCTCATACGTACATTTTAGTATTAAAAAAAACAGTTACTCATTTTAATGCTTTAATAATTTTAATTCAATACCATGCCAACTTTGATTTTCATCTTAAATTTCTGCTTCAATCAATTAATCGGAGTAAAAACGAATTTCCGTCTCTGCACGAGCCGATGGACAATAGAATGATAAGCAGATTTTTTTTTTTTTCAAATTCAGGGAGGACCTACTTGCCTTACAAAAAAAAAAAAAAAAAAAAAAAAAATCATATACAAAAAATTTAGTTCAGTTCTAGAACTCACTTCATGTACTTTTATGTGGTGCAATATTGAAAATGGCATAAAATTCGCTATTGCAACGCTCCCTTCCAGCGTATTTTTTTCAGATTCAGGACGATCCAACTAGCCATAGTCATACACATACACAAAAAATTTGGTTAAATTCGATGCATAACTTCATATACTTTTGATCGGTACAATATTGAAAATGGCACAAAAATCGCGATTGCAGCGCCCCCTTCCGACGGATTTTTTTTCAAATTCAGGGAGGACCAACTAGCCATAGTCATACACATACACAAAAAATTTGGTTCAATTCGATGCATAACTTCATATACTTTTGGTCGGTACAATATTGAACACGGCACAAAAATCGCGATTGCAGCGCCCCCTTCCGGCGGATTATTTTCAAATTCAGGGAGGACTAACTAGCCATAGTCATACATTTACACAAAAAATTTGGTTCAATTCGATGCATAACTTCATATACTTTTGGTCGGTACAATATTGAACACGGCACAAAAATTGCGATTGCAGCGCCCCCTTCCGACGGATTTTTTTCAAATTCAGGGAGGACCAACTAGCCATAGTCACAAACATACACAAAAAATTTGGTTCAATTCGATGCATAACTTCATATACTTTTGGTCGGTACAACAATGAAAATGGCACAAAAATAGCGATTGCAGCGCCCCCTTCCGGCGGAAGATTTCAAAACTGAAGGAGGACCTGCTTGCCACAGCCAAAAACATTCACAAAAAATTTGGTTCAATTCTATGCATAACTTCATACACTTTTTGGTGGTAGAATGGCGACATACACACAGACACACACAGACACACGGAGACAGACATTTTCTAAAAGCATGTTTTTTGGAATCTCTGACTCCTAAAACGTGTAAATCCGTCGAAAACCGGAAGTCGAAAAAATTTCGATTACAATACTTTCTTCTATTGAAGATAGAAGAAAGTAAAAAAAGGTATTGTGTAAATTTAATTAAACAATTTAAATTTTGAAATTAACAAGTAACAACTAATGTATCCACAAATCCCTCTTTAATGTAAAGTCAGACTGAAAATATTCTTGAACATTCCTTAAGCATTTTTATATGCCTCGGAATTTTTTCAGAACATAGTTTTAAGTACATTATTTAAATAAATAAATATATATATTTGTATAAATTTTTAAAGTGGGCCAGTGTGCCCCAAAAGCACAGTGGTCCATTATTAAATATTATTCGAAACACAATAAAATTTATTATACAATTAATTTTCTTATTAATTTAAATTCTCTTTATTTCCTCTTTACTACCAAAATAACATAATAATGAAAATTTGCAAGTAAAATTTTAGAACAAAACATACAGAAAAAATGTTTTAAAAAATAATTATATTTTTTAAATAACTACAGATTAAATACAGGAACAATCGAAAAAAAAAGTTATTATCGTGAAAACTTAATAATAAAACTCTGAAATACTTATAAGCCTGAAATTCTTTTAGATCTGAGGGAGATTTACGATGATATCTATATAAAAAACAGATTAATAACCAAAAAGTTTTGATTCCAAATTTGTTTTATGTTACATCTAAAATAGATAATAAAATTGCAAAACCTGACAGAAATCGTTTTAGTAATAACAGGATATTTGTATTGTTTTCAAAAGTAATAAATACGAACCAAAATATTTCTTAAGTTAAATAAACGGACATTTTTCTTTGTTTACTTTATTTTATAGCTGAATCATTACTTTAAAACAGTATTTATTTGTAAAGATTAAGTAATTATTAAATATTTTGAAAACTCTACATTACAGTAACAGAGTATAGATTGTGGACCACTTTACCCCAGCAGTGGATGGTCCATGTTTAAGTTCAATACATTCTTATAAATTTGTTTCTTAAAGCTTTCTTTAAGCATATCAAGTAAAAATTAAACTTTAATATTAAATAAAAAACTTTCATATTAAATAAAAACAAGCATTTTAGCTTTACAAAAATGCTGGGTTTTTTTCCTTACTTATCTGTAACCTTTAATTAATAATAAAGAATTGCATGATGATGTAAAATTTTACTTTCAGAAGTTTAATACATTCTCATAAATTTGTTATTTAAAGCGTTCTTTTAAGCATATTAACTTTAATATTTAATAAAAACAAGAATCTTATATTTATAGAAACGCTGTTTTTTTTTAAATTATTATTTATCTATAATCTTTAATTCATAATAAAGAAAGGTATAATGATGAATAATTTTACTTTTAAAATCTTAACATAACCAGTCAGAATAGAATGGATCCCTATGCGCGAACGACGGGATTTAAAGGCTATAAGTAATCAATTCAGTGCTGTAATCAATTAGCCTAAAATAAAAACTTAAAAATTTAAAAGTAAATAAAATATGAGGGGTGTATACTCAAGTTCACTGTACTCCACTCTCCCCTACTATATATGAGATTTTAATATAAATTCTAAACAGTCGCGTAGCTAGCGGGTTGCGGAGGGGGTGGTCCGCCCCGGGTGTCACCCTCTAAGGGGGGACACCTAATCTTTGTTTGCAAAAAAGTAGATATATAATCTTAGAAGATTTTCAAAAAAAATTCTGAAATAAGATGAAATTTCTAGGAAAATTTATATTGAAAATATTATTAATTTGTTAAATGAAATTCCTAAAAGTTATCGAACAAATGTTGAAATTGTATTTGTAATAACGTAGAATTGCAATTGAAAGAAAAAAAATAAATAAGCCTGATTTCCCCTTTTTTTGGGGGGGGGGCGGGTGACACCATTTATATCCGCCCCAGGTGTCACCCATCCAAGCTATGCCACTGACTTTAAAATATACAAATAATTACTTAAAAAGCGTTAAAGATGCATAAAGTTATTATTTATTTAATATCGTCCTGAGATTTTAATATGATATTGTTCGCATTGGGCTAGATACGGTAGACTGCATGCTTGGGACAGAAGGTTGTGCAGATTTTAGGATTTTGAAGATTTCTGGTCATTGCTTTGTTTACATTTTTAAACAGAATGTAATAATGTAATCGAAATTTTAACGAATGCTTTCAATAAAGTAAAATATTAAAATAAAAAAAGTGACAAAAAAAGGAATAAAAAGTAATATTAATTTAAAAATGAATTAACTATTCAAAGTAAAAGTCAAGTAAATAAATAATTAATAATGCATAATTATGTATGTACAGTAAATATTTAATTTTTTAAAAATCATTCAATGAAATTTACCTCATAAAAGTACGCTACTATATCACATCAAAATCATAAAATAAAGAAATTTTATTTACAGCTTAGCAAGCCTTAATACTCACCCCTCTCCCCCACCCATTAAAAAAAAAAAAAAAAAAAAAAAAAAAAAAAAAAAAAACTTGATAAATACATTAATGCATTTTGTAAACAAACTGCAATCATCAGTGATATTAACAATATTTTGAATTTTTTTTTTTCAGAAATAAATTTACAAATTCTCATTTTTTTCCGGAACAAGCATGAGTTCAGTCTTGAAAAAACACTTGGAAAAAAATAAACATAGAAAATGTATGTATTTAAAAAAATCTAAATTTTTTTCTTTACATCTGAATTGGAAGTTTCATTCAAGGCCGTAGCCAATAGGGGGATTATCAGGGTTTGATCCCCCTCCGAAATTTTTTCTGATAATAGCTATAAATAAGATATTAAGTTTTTGTCAAAATTAAAGAAAAATAAATAGAGTTAAAAACGAATTCTGCACTGACATCTTTTAATATTTGTTTAAAATGATTACAATTTCTAAGAGTTTTTCAAAATTTATTATTTTTTGTACGAATTATAGTCAAGGTCTTTACCTTGTCAAACAAAATAGCCTGATATAAATTGTGCAGTTTGTTTAAATGAAACTCTTAGAGAATTCAGTTAGAGATTTATTTCGAAATTATCACAATCTTGTAAAAAATTGGCTAACAGCTGTTTCAACTTATGTTCCTGATAAAACATATTTATAAAACAATACAATAAAACATTTAAAACAATATAACAATTTATACATTTATAACAATATTATATAATATTTAAACATTTATAACAATAAAACATTTAAAACGTTCATGGAAGATTCCTTGAAACATTAAATTTATTGACACCAGATTAATGTCAATATTACCTGTGGAGGAACATCAACACAGATAATGCAAATTTATCAAAATGAGGAAGGCATATTAAATTTTCCTTTTGCATTATTGGATTACTCATCACAATAAAACTTCATAAAAAGTTAATTTTAGCCATTTCTATTAAAATTTATTTCTTAAAAACGACTCTTAAATAAAGAGATAAAAATTAAATTCTGACACAAATCCTCCTCCGAAATATTTTTTTTTGTCTACGGCCCTGGTTTCATTGTTTACATTTATAATGCTGTACAGATTTTAGGCATTTGGGGATTTTAGGACTTTGGATTTGAGTGAGTATAACTGTATGCATGTTTAGTTTTACGATGTAAACGGTGAAAGTAAACAGGGAAAAAAAAAAAGGATTCTTTGTAGGAGGAAAGAAAGAAATCATTTTACAATAAAATTCAATATTTAAAGCAATTGGTGCATTTAAAGCAGACAGTATTGAATTCAGACACTTTTATTCGATAGGGGTTTCGGTTAATATTATAATGTTCCCGGATGGAAATTGCACTTTTTGATCATTGAAAACACAAAATCTCAAATTTTGCCGGGGGGATATCTCGTTGCTACGGGAGGAATGTCCCGCCCCGATCTGAATACTGAAAACAAGTTTTCAGTACCTATCACTGAAACCTTTTAAAAAGTTGATTATGAAAAAGACAGGATTACATTTTTACAATAACATAAGTTTTGCGCGGGTTTGGAGATTTCCCCTCTATCTCACTTTAGGATTAAAAATTATATATTTGAGACGCATATCATTTTTTCTCAGTTTTACATATGATATTGTATGAAATTTAGAGATAAACTTAATTGCTTTAATACTTAAATTAAGACCTAAAATATTATTAATCCGGAAAGGCTCGCGCTGGGACCGATAAACCCAGAGTGCGTATGGTTTTTACAATTCACCACTATTTATTAAAGTAATCTTTAACTTATTTCATCGCAGAATTAAAAAAAATGTCTCTGACTAAATAAGGTGACGATTATTTTTTATATTTATTGATGTCAAAATAAAACCCATTTATACCCTGGATAGCCATGCTTTCTCCCGGATTAATAACACTAGCGCTATAGTTGGAGAAAAAAAATGTGGGAACTCAGCTTTTCATAATGTAGATGGCACCAGATCTTTGCTAAGCCAAAATCCAAGTTAAAACATTTAACCAAAAAGCCAACTTTTTTTCAAGTAACACTTATAATTATTATATTCTAGTTTTAATAGTATTATATTTGTATATCATCCATCTAAAAGCAATATTTAATCAATTTCATAGCAATATTTACCATTATGAATGAAAACAAATTGAAATAACACAAATAAATCCACATGTTACTTATTCACACATTTATCCTAGAAATTTACATAAAGAATTATAATGAGAAGTGTTTCCTGTTCTCTCTAACTTACGACAAATTTTGTCTTCTGTTGTTTTTCTTCCTGACCACTACCAAAATTTCACATATGATTCAGGATAAAAATTTTTGAAGGGAGGTTCTACATGGCTTATGAATATAAATGAAAAAGACCTTCTTGAAACTATTATAGATTATTGTTTCGCCCAGAAAAAAAAAAAAAATGCTTGTACGTGATTTTTTTTTTTTTTTTTTTTTTTTTTTTTTTTTACATTGACAAATTAAATTATTCTGGGAACGACGTTCCCACCCAATTACAGCACTGAATAACACCCTAAAATTAATAATGGCTAATGAATTACCTTTATCCACGACTTCTTTAATGGCGTACACCTTCAAAGCCTGCTCGAGCAAGTCACATAGGAGGCCAGTGTGAACCATGGCATATTTATGCAGGTAGGCGCACCGGTGAGCGGCGTCATCGTAGTAATAGGCCGGGGAATCCCCTTTATACTCCCAGTTCGGTTCGGGCGAGTAGGCTTCTCCGATGTCTCCCATGCCGTCCATAATTTCATATTTGCTCACGACAAATTCATCTTTCTGGTTTCGAAATACGGCCGAATAGAGATCGACGATCAGTTCGCTGTTCGACATCGCGCTCAAATAAAAACTGACCAAAGAATTTCTATCTATTATAAATTCTTTGGATTGGCCATGCTTGTTTCAGTCTGTGTATGTACAGTAGACTGTTCGAAGACAACAATCATCCTTTCCGGGTTGGCATAGCGGTGAAAGATGTTGCTCCCTTATCGCTCTTTTTTCCCACTTCAATTCCGTTTCGTGAGGTAAAAGCAGATCAGAGCCCTGGATTAGGCTCGATTTTTAAGTGTGTTCGTAATTACGTAAATACGTAGCACCTATAGTTCGTCAGTTGTTCAGTGCATATCACAACGCAAAAACTACCCGACCGAATCGTTTGAAATTTAAAATATATAATTATTACACAATTTTGTCGAGTCATTTCAAATTTTATGAAAATCGGGTGCATAGATTAATTACAGGGACAATCAAAAGTACTCTGTTACATGAAGACCAATTAGGAAAAAAAAATGTTTCAAATGCATTTTAATGGTGTGACACTCATTCGAACATAATAAAATTGATATGCATCTATAAAGTTCATTTTATAATGTACATTTTGCATAATCTGTGGTGCAAAGAATATTTTTTATTGATTTACAAGGCCACACAAAAGTATTTCATTCCATAATGACGTAGGAAGAACACTGTTTGGTGCACATTTTATTTGTAAGTAACTATTTGCAAATTTATGAGAGTGATATTTTTAAAACTTCGTTGTCGTACGAAAGCACCTCATTTGCTACGCTTCACGTGCAATTTCCAACATCTTATACCAGTTTTCGTTTTCGGGATTTTTGGTTTCAAGGCCCGATTAACTGCTGAAGATAGCGGAAGCACAGCATCATTTTGGCGAGAAGAGTTCTTTAAATTCAACATAAAACAATTTTTTTTAATGTATGCATACTCAAAAATTGGATATAATCAAGAAATATATATATATATATACTTTTACAAATAAAACCAAAGTACTAACTCAGATATTACTATAACAGTAATCCATTGAAAACAGTACTTATAATGTTTTTAAGTATAATTAACATGAATAATGAAATTATGTTTAAATCATTTATCTAATAAATTGAGGCCCATTATAAAGTCAGATTAGTATATTATTGACTAAATAATTCAATAAGTATGTATCATAAACAATATCAACTAAAATCCAATTTTGGTAGATCCAAAGTTATAACAAAGGTATTATAAAAAGTAGGAAAAATGCAGCAAGAATAACGAATTGAATAAATACAGTAGACTCCCTCAAATCCGCAAACCAGAAATCCGCAACTCTCTAAAAACCGCACATATTTTATGGATGTAAACAATGAAACTTTCAGTTTGGATATTGCTACAAAATTTGATTTTTTTAGTTTTGTATCAATTCCATATATTTTTTAATTTGTAATTTTCTTAATAATACTCCATTCATGAATTAAGAATTTTTTTTTTTTTTTTTGGGGGGGGGGATTCAAGATATTGTTGATATCGCTGGTAATCACAATCTTCTTACCAAATATATTTATGCATTAATCAAGATTTTTTTGGTTATTAAGCCTGGCTAAACTTGGAAAAAAAATCCTTATTTTATGATTTTGATGTGAACTAGTAATGTACTTTTATGAGGCAAGTTTTATTGAATAATTTAGGAAAATACATTTAATCTTTATAATGAATATTTAATCATGCATTATTGATTATCAACTTGACCTTTGCTATTAGTATGTTAATCATTTTAAAAATTATCTAAATTTTTATTGTTTTAGTTTGTTACTTATTTTAATATTTTATTATAGTGTTAAGCATTCATCATAGTTCCAAATGTACTATTAATTGCACGCAAATTACTGTTTAAAAAATGTAAATAAAGCAATGACCAGAAATCCGCAAAATTCTAAAATCCGCACAACTTCTGGTCCCAAGCTGTGCGGATTTGAGGGAGTCTACTGTACATCAATTTATGCGCTACGCAGCAGTAAAGTAATGTATTTTAAAATTAAGTTAATTTATGCCAAAATGGGCTCAAAGTGGAATAGTCCACAAAATAGCTGCAAGAAATCACTTTATCTTATGCTAATACAGTGAAACCTCCAAATAAGGGACACTCCGAATAAGGGACAACTCTATTTAAGGGACAAATCTTCCGGTCCAAGTCCCTTGGTATAGGACGTGTAATGTATTTACCTCTGAATAAGGGACGCTTGGAAATTAGATTACAAGGGGATGGCTTTTGCATTTCAGGTAATGAAATTGTCTGTTATGAAAATGAAAACAAATTTTTTAGCTTATCAAACAGAAACTATGTAATTTAACTGTTTTTTTTTTTCATTCTTTTTTGAAATAACAATAAATCTTTCAGAAAACATTGTCCAACGTGGGCGTTATGAAACAAATTTCAACGCGAAAGAATAACTACTCAAGAAAGGCTGAAAAACGTTTTTGTCACATGATCAAAATCGCTTATAACTCAATAGGTACTTTATACAAAACTTGAAAACGCAGTTCAATTCCAAATCGCTTCCATAGTCAAGCGTTTGAATTTTATAAATTTCTTTTAAAAAATTATTTTGTAAATATGTCAAAACGTTTTCAGCTTGTCGAGCAGAGCAGTTGAGAGATTTGTTACCTTAAAATACGCAAACAGCTCATTTTTTTTTTCTTTACAAATACTGTTGATAATGAAGAACTAAAATTGATAAGTATGGTAAATGAACACTTGAAAAGTTTATAGTGAAAAATTGAAATTTGCACTACAATCACTTTTCATTGATTGCTTCAAGTAAATTTTTTTTTAATATTCTTATATTTTTTGCATGTTGTATACAGTTTGCATAAAAAATGCAAATCAATAATTCTACAAATCATTTAATGATTTAGTAATTAATTGAAAATTTTAATTAATTCTCTATTCTTTTTGTGTCTAATTAACGTAATGTATATACACTTCGAATAGATTTAAACTTTACTTTTAATGTTTTGTTATTTTTTATCCTTCTGGACGATTGATTAAAAATAATATAAAAAACTCCGAATAAGGGACACCTCTATTTAAGGGACAAAAGTTCTGGTCCCATAGGTGTCCCTTATTCGGAGGTTTCACTGTACTGCATTAGATGCATATCCATTCTATTGTGTTCGAAAATACGTAACATCATTAAAATGCACTTGAAACTATTTTTTTCCATTGGTTGTCCTGCAACGGAATACTTTTGATGGTCCCTGTCATTAAACTATGCATCCGATTTTCATAAAATTTGAAATGACTCGACAAAATTATGCAACAATTATATACTATAAATTTCAAACGATTCGTTTGGATAGTTTTTGCTCTGTTATATGCGGGCGGACTGAACGACTACTACAGGTGCTTCGTATTTATATAATTAAGGACGCACGTTGAAGCGTAAAAAAAGGAAAAATTAAACTAAATTAAACTAGTTGGATGTGCCAATCCCAAAACTTTCTTCCATCTCATACGTACAATATTTCAAAATTTAGTTACACATGTTATTGCGTTAATATTATTAATTCAGTACCATACCAGCTAATATTTGCATCTTGAATTTCTGCTTCTGTCAATTAACCGGAATAAAAACGGGTTTCCGTATCTGCACGAGCCGATGAACAGTAGAACGATATTCAGATTTTTTTTTTCTAATTCAGGGAGAATCTACTCGCCATACTCCAAAAAATTTAGGTCAGTTCTATGGATAACTACAAACGCTTTTTAATGGTAAAATAATAAAAATGGCACAGACATCGCGATTATAGCGCTTCCTTCCAGCGGATTTTTTTCGAATTCAGTTAGGGTCTGCTGACCATAGTCAATCACTTGCACAAAAAATTTCGTTCAATTCGATACATAACTTCATACACTTTTAGTCGGTACAATATTGAAAATGGAGCAAGAATCGTTGTTGCAGCGCCCCCTTCCGATGGATTTTTTTTTTTAATTCAGGGAGGACCGATTTGCCATAGCCATACACTTACACAAAAAAATTGGTTCGATTCGATGCATAACTTCATACACTTTTAGTCGGTACAATATTGAAAATAGCACAAAAATTGTTATTTCAGCGCCCTCTAACTGCGGAATATTTCAAAATTGAAGGAGAATCTGCTTGCCACAGTCAAAAACATTCACAAAAAATTTGGTTATGTATATCTTCTTACGCTTTTAGATGGTAGAATGGCAACACACGGACAGACAGAAATTTTATAAAAACCTGTTTTTTGGAATTTCTGACCCCTAAAACGTGTAAATCCGTCGAAAACCGGAAGTCGAAAAAAAAAAATTCGATTACAATACCTTCTTCTATTGGAGATAGAAGAAAGTAAAAATTATTTTTCAGCATTTAAAAAATTAAGTGGATGTAGCCAGCTTCGAATGCGGTCAGACTTCTACCCGATACATGATCGAAAAAACCTTTTACTGGAACTTGAAAAGCGGAAAGTACCTTATTTATCTTTTATTTTCTCTTTTTCGAAAAATATGCAGATAAGCGGAAACAAAGCGACGAGATCGGTTACTGTGATTATTGCGAGTTAGTATTGGTTTCAGAGCGCGATGGCGAACAACAAATTGATCGTCGATCTCTATTCAGCTGTATTTCGGAAACAGAAAGATGAATTTCATACGAGTGCACGCGATATTATGAACGGCATGAGAGACATCGGAGAAGCTTATTTACCGGATCCGGATTGGGAAAATAGATGGGGATCCGAGTCCGATTATTACGAAGACGCCGCTCACCGGTGCGCTTACCTGCACAAGTATGCCATGGTCCACACTGGCCTCCTGTGTGACTTGCTCGAGCAGGCTTTGAAGGTGTACGCCATTAAAGAAGTCATGGATAAAGGTAACTAAGTGGCGCCAACTTATATTGGGGCCAGGGCTGTAGCTTAGGAGGCGCTATGGGCGGCTCAGCTTCCCCCCCTAAAATTTTTTGAACCCCCCCCCCCTTGGAAAAGATTCCAAGGTCACTCAATCAGTAGCGTAGCTATGTTTTTTGGCGCCCGGGGACAGCAAGAAATTTTGCGCCCCCACCCCATTATAGATATATAACAACTTCCCTCAATTTGGCGCCCCCAAGCCTCGGCGCCCGGGGCGGACGCCCCCCTTGCCCCCCCCCCTTAGCTACGCCACTGCACTCAATGAATTTCTGTTCCGAAAATTCAAAGGAAATACAGTTCAAAAATGTAACTTAGTTTTGAGACCTTTTCACAGTTTTGCAGAGTTACTAAATTGTATCTAAAACGAGTGTTTCAACACTCCCTCATCCTATTTGTACGTATGAAGCTAACAGAATGTTTAATTTTGCACTGGTTATATACTCAAAACTTTCATCATCCTATTCTTTTCTTAGCATAAGATGAAGTTATTACAACAGTTATATAAGAAACATAGTACCTACAATGTAAATGAGCACTCATTTATCTTTCTGCGCCAGAGAGAGAGGGAAAAAAAAATATGAGCCCCTCTACATTCACTTGAGCCCACCCCCCGCCACATCTATTGTTCACTCCTAGCTACGGTTCTCCATGGGGCGCAAGCCCACCCAATAATCTGATCGCTACGTCTACATAATTTCTATTGATTTATTTCGTTATTTATTTTTTTATTTATTTAATCGCAGAAATAAAATTTGGTTTTATTGACAGTCTCAAAATTCTCCATTAGACTAACAGGAGAACTGAAAACTTCTTTAGCGAATGTATAATTAAATTTCTCTCAAAGATAGATTTCCTGAATATTTTGCATCAAATCTTCACTGTATTTTAATTTCACTTTACATAATATTTAAAAGCCTGCAATGTAATATTTTTAAGTTATAGTTATTTATTTAAAAGTTTAACATTTTTTTTGGTGATTTATAATTAACATTAATGCATTTATAAGGAAGAACTTATGTTGATATGTAATTTAATTAAATACAATGGAACCTGCTAAAGTGACCATCTTGGTAAAGTGGCCACCTGGCTAAAGTGTCCGCTTTTGGAAAATTTTACTTGTGTTCATATAAAATAATATGAGAATTGCCCCGTAATGTGACCATCCTAATGTATCTACCTGTGTAAAGTGACCAGTTAGCCTGTTTTTGTCAATGTTATTTGAACCTGTAAAATGTGACCATCCATTTTTCTGCATCCTGAAAATTTTCAAACTAAAAGTCTAAAGTGGTCATTTTCTGAAATTTTATTTGTATCCATTAAAAAAGTACAGGAATTTATCTCTTATAGTTACTTTTTGCTTAATGTGTAAAGAGACCTATTTTTCTCTTATTGTAATGATATCTGACTTGTCTAAGGTGATTTTTACTGGAAAGTTTATTTCGCCAGTCATAGAAACATTACCTTACGATGAAAATAAAAATGCGTATAATTTACAGAGTACCTTGTCGCAGTAGCGTAGCTATGTTTTTTGGCGCCCGGGGCCAGCAAGAAATTTTGCGCCCCCACTCCAATATAGATATATAACAATTTCTCTCAATTTGGCGCCCCTAGGCCTCGGCGCCCGGGGCGGACGCCCCCCTTGCTCTCCCTTAGCTACGCTACTGCCTTGTTGTCATTTAAATCAATTACTACGGAATTTCAACTGTATCCAAAAGAAATAATGTGAGTTTTAAGAAAATTATCCTTTATTCCGCATATTTTAAATAAATGAATCAGTTTTTATTGTTAATTAATCAGTTCATCACTTAACAAAGTGCATTTTTCCTTATTTATATTTTATTTTTTGAGATGACAATATTTAAAATGTGCCATTTTGAAAGACACTCCATAAAGTGACCACCTCTATATAGTGACCATTTTAGCCTGTCCCAAAGGTGGTCACTTTAGACAGGTTCCACTGTATAATAATTTCATATTTTACTTCGAAAAACCATAATTTCACTTCGAATTATCCTTTTTGTGCATTCTCTCTCTCCCCCTCCCCCAACCTTCTCTAGCCCTCTGACAGTCTTGCAAAAGGGCAAAATTGTAATGTTGTTTTCTCAACATTTTGTTTTAATTGCTAAAAGAATATGATTCTTTCAAGATTATAGAAAAATCTTATTTACGAATATGAATGTTATCCTTGAGTGTGTTAATCATTGCACAGTGTATTAAAAATCCATTAAATCAACTGAGTAATATCATTTTAATTATTGCTTGCATTGCAGTGAAACCTGGAGCTTAGGGAACGTCTATAGACGGGCTTGTCAGTAAGAGGAATAGATACACATGCAGTTAGAAAGAAAAATTGTACGTTATTCTAGTGAGAAAAAATTTAAGCCTACTCAATATTTTACTAAAGTTGGCACTACTGAAGGACATCAGGGGTTGCGCATATATCGCACACTCGCAAGACGAGTGGCACTTCTCGACAAAACTTGGTTTTACTGTAACATGAAATTATAGCACTTAGATGCAGAAAAAAAACATGCATAAAAATATAAAACCTTTAAAAAAGACATAGGACGAAGTTTGAGAGGATTGGATAGATTTACCTTCCCACGCAATCCACTTCCGCGGTCACGAAAGTTCACTTTCACTTATGCAGTGGCGCCAAACTTTTGAAAAATATTGGGTGGGCTCATAAATATTTTGGTAAAATGGTGCGACCAGTTTGTTTTTCTTTGAAGGGTTGACTTAGAAATTAGCTGGTGAAAGATGAGAATTTTAAGTCAAGTATCAGATTTTAACAAATTTGCAATGTTATTAAATTATATTCTCATGCGTTTTTCCTTATACACTGATATTTATAGTAATGTCATGATATCATGAAACGACTACAATTCAAATTAGCAAATTTTAACATGGAAGCAAAACATTTCAGTCATTTGGGATTTATGGGTGTCAGTCGGAGAAATGAAGGAACAACTGTAAGTGTATGAAGAGCTTATTCTCAAAAGTCGTACGCCGCGCCGGTTCATTTTTCATCCTGCCGGCTTTCAATGTAATAATAATTCGACGAAGGCTATGTTCCGTATACTCCTAAGAATGTTACTTCTAAGAATCAGCAGCAGGACGAGCAGAGCAGTCGCTCAAACAGTTGGCAAGCAGTGGAAGAGTTGCATTGGGGTATTTCCCCATTAGAAAAATAAAATCCATCAGTCTTGAAATTCTTTTATTTATTAACTCATAAAATATGTAAGTTCTTCCCCGCAGTCACCTTGGCACTGTCATCGAATATTCCAAAACTTCGTTATTAATCTGCATTCTAAGATATTTGAATTTTTCGGGGAAAAAGAAACAGCATCCTAATATTTCAAAAGTCAATCGCATTCTGCGCTCTGAAAAAACCAAATGAGAAACCCACATTTACACGACAACTCCTCCTCACCAGGGTTGGCAAGTTTCTTCCACGGTGGTTTAAACCGGCGGTTATAACCGGTTAAAACCGGCATGGCAGAAACTAGTTTCTGCCAGTAAGTGGCAAAAACCGGCAGAAACTAAGAAATAGTTCTAATAAGAACAATGATTCATAATTTACATATGTATTTAATGTATAAAGAATTTAGTTAAATTAAAATAAAGATTATGAATGTTATTTATAGTAGCAAAAAGTTTCAAAAGGATTATATAAATGTATTTTTTTTATATAGTAATTTTCTGTCACTTAAAAACAGAAATTTTCATAGCAGTAATCTGATGCTGCACAAGTTTGACCTATGATACTATTGTTTACAGTTGATTTCTATTTAAAAGAAATGTATGAAAAATTCTATGATATTTTAACATCACTTTTCAGAGTACTTTTAAATAAATAATACATTGCATTACCTTAAAAATTACCTGCTACTAGATACAAAGAGATGGTTCTTGTTAAAAATAAATAATTAAATAATTGTAGCACAAAAATAACAGAAAAAAACTTAAATGGAATATCTTATACAATTATTTTACAATATTAAAATAACCAATTCATTTTTGTGGAAAAAGTAATGATATACTAAGAGCATTCTATAATGTATATTATTAATTTTGTTAACCTTTTCTTAACCTAGACTGTCTTTTTTTTAATTTGTTCTGAATGAAAGAAAAGTTCAAAACTATTCTTTCAAGACCAGCATTACTTGCTGGTAATGTCATTAAGGATGTAAAATTTGAAAAATGTTCATTTTCACCGATATTTGTTTTTAAAAGCAATCGCTCACAGAAATCCAGGACTTCCTTGGGGAAATATGTTTCTGAGAAAGGAATATTTTTTGCTAGGAAGTTATTATATATGGCACAAAATTTAGATGAATATCAAAAAGCAATTTTCTTTCTCTCTCTTTATACTCAAATGTCAATTTTGATCCCATATACTTAAGATGAATTGAATAAGCTAGCACTGCATTAAATGAGATTTGAATCTTGCATTTGTGAGTTTCCATAATATTTCCATCATTGAGAAAAGTTAAGCAAATTTTATAAGCAGCTGCAAAAGAACAGTCATGTTTTTTTTTACTTTTATCTAAAGCAACAGCAATAGATTTTAACGTTTGTAATAAGTATTTAACTCTTTATAAATCATGATATTTATTTATAATTTTAACAACTGCTATGTCCTTAATATCATTTTCAGGATTTTCAATTATCTGCAAATAATATGGATCATTCTTCTTGAAAGATTCAAAACTGTCAAATTCTAATACTAATTTATATATTTTTTAAATTAAAACTATTCACAATATTTTATCTATTATTTATCCCGAATAAAATATGTATATAAGCAATTTAATATCATCTAAAAAAGTCTCAAATTATGTCATAAAATGAGTTTATGCCATTTGTTGCCAGTTTCTGCCGGTTAAAACCGGTTATAACCACTTTTTGCCACTGGCACGGCAGAAACCATTTTCTGCCGGCAAAAACCCAGCCCTGCCCCTCACTCCGCGTCAATCATTTTAAAAATCCAACCAGGATTAATCTGAGTCTTACGCAATAAAAAATGATCACCTCTGATTGGTCTAGGAGGCGTGAACCTCGGGTAAGGATTATATCTTGTCTCACAAATAGACAAGCCTTTTAACATATCCGCGCACTAACACAGATCACGTGATGTTAATAAAAAATAAAATTAAAATTCCCAGAATATTCTAAAAAGGAAAGATTACGAAATAACTTCCCGCCTTTTAGAGAAACAAGCAATAGATTATTAATAAGTAAAATAAGAAAAAGATTTTTAGCTGTTAAAAGCTAATAAATTACGAAACTAAGATTAAAATATGTTCCGCAATTTTAGAATTAAAAGCTCAGAGAGAGCAAAATGGCGCAATTTTTTTTATTTTATTACATATATATTGTAAAAATTATGATATAATTTATGGACAGCCCCTTATAGACAAATAGGATAAATTAACATAATTAAAATTAGCATTAATATCAATATCAATAATATCAATAATTAAATAATAATATCATTAATACCAATATTATTTTGTTATTTTTCCACATATAAATTCAATGACTCTATTGAAAATGTCATCTTTAGTAATGGTGTGGGTGTGCTAATGTTGTTTTATGACGGCCGATTATCGACACTAGGGGAAAAAAAAAGGGGAAAAAGGGAAAGTGTCCTCCGTGGAGATCTTTCTAAAGGACCCTAATCCCTATTTACGCAAGGAAATCCAAGATTCGAAGAAATCCACGGTAAAAACTCCGAATAATTAGGTCGATGGACGCGATTTGGTTCGAACCCAGCACTTCCAATCTACCAGCTTTGAAAGCAGAACCTTTCGGCCACTGCTGAGGCTGTGGTGTTGTCTTTGGGAATGGATAGTATCCTAAAAAACAATATGGGTTGAGATAATTTGATTTTGAGAAAATTATTAAACACCCTAAAAACGACTCGAAAACATTTATGAAAATCAGTGGCAGCAAAAGAAACTCTGATTTTATATATTCTCCTTTGACTTTCGAAAATAGGTTGATTTTTAAAAACAATGAATTATTTTCTGAATCACAGGTATTCGGTGAAGATTATTGTCTACTTTCGTTTATAATTGTATTTATACTTTTGTAAATTAAGAAACATTTGTCTATTTTTTTTTACGTGTAATAAATATACTTAAAAAAAAAACTTTCGTATAATATATTCCAAGGAAAAGCTGAACTTTGACACAAAGCCAAGCAACAGACAGGGGCGCGCGGACCAATTGCGCAGTATATGCGGCGAACACAGGCACCAAGCACCTGAATCGACGAAAGATGTTTAAAAATATACTTTTAATTCTATTAAGATTAATTATTCTTTTATATTCTATAGATTTACCTCCAAAAAAAGTAAACAAATACAGTAAAACCTCCATAGCGGACACTCCCGAATAGCGGGCACCTCTATTTAACAAACAGTTTTCCAATCCCCACTCCCAAAACCTAATTTTTTGTATGCTTAACCTCTGAATAACAGACATTCCGAATAGCGGACACTTTATTCGGCGATAAAGGATGAAAAAATATGTTTTAAAGAGAAAAAAAAGGTGAAAAAAAATGCAAAAAGGACTCTGAATTTATCAGGACAATATGGCAGAAATTTTGTGATCAAAGATAAATGTAGATAAACAGTTGGGGAAAATCCCCCCCCCCCCCCTCCACGTTCGGGATAGTTGCAATGATACGTATATGCTAAATTCAGGGTGTTGGCCGGGAGGAATATCTCCCAGACTATTGAGATGTCACCCAAGATTATTTCGAGATTTTATGCTTTTAAGGGGACAAGGGACCTTGAAATCTTTAAAAATATTTTTTTTTATTTTTTGTAAATTTTACCTAAATATTATTCAAGGGTACATTATATGCATTATAACATGCATTTATCACAAAAAAAATGCAAAAAAAAATTTATTTTTGACAAAAAAATGGCATTTTACGCAGCGTCTTCGAAATCTTCGAAATGCGCCTTGCGCATTCCATATCAATGAAAATCCCCAATATTTTTTATGAAAGTTTGTTTTATATATATAAACAAAATTGTGCATCGAATTTTGAATATTTGAATTTAAAGGTTAAAAAAAAAATTGAAATTTTGAAATTTTTTCGAAATTTTCAATTTTTTTTTTTTTTTTTACATCTTAAAATTCAAATATGTAAAAATCGATAGGTAAAATTCCATTTTTTTCTCAAAAATAATATTTTTTTAAAAATATTTTTGTGATAAATGCATGCCATAATGCATATAATGCACCCTTGAATAATATTTAAGATAAAATTTACAAAAAATAAAAAAAAATTTGAAAAAATTTGAAAATTTTGAAAAAAATTTCGAAAAAATTTCAAAATTTCAATTTTTTTTTTTTTAACCTTTAAATTCAAATATTCAAAATTCGATGCACAATTTTGTTTATATATATAAAACAAACTTTCATAAAAAATATTGGGGATTTTCATTGATATGGAATGCGCAGGGCGCATTTCGAAGATTTCGAAGGCGCTGCGAATGCCATTTTTTTGTCAAAAATAATTTTTTTTTGCATTTTTTTTTGTGATAAATGCATCTTATAATGCATATAATGTACCCTTGAATAATATTTAGGTGAAATTTACAAAAAATAAAAAAAAATTTTTTTTTAAGGATTTCAAGGTCCCTTGTCCCCTTAAAGTGCTATCTTTCAAAAAGTGCTATCAAAAAGTGCTATCTTTCCCTTCCCGCCCGGAACTCTACAATGTCCAATAACGTCGCATAGAAAAACAAATTACATATAATCGCAAGCAAAAGTAAACTTTTGTAACAGATTATTTCATGAGAATATAATTAACAGTGGATAAAAGTGTGCACAAATTTATTTCGATTTTATTGATTAAAAAATAATTTTAATTTCTGATTAATTATATAATAGAGGTTTTAGGACATATGAAAGTAAATTAATGAAACATTAAGCATTTCTAAGCGATTTTTGAATCTCTGAGGTTTTTCCAATAGCGGACACCTCCGAATAGCGGACAATTTCTGCGTTCCCGAGGTGTCCGTTATTTCGAGGTTTTACTGTATATATATATACATACTACGATCACTTAAATGTCATTATTCTTTAAAATGAATTTAATAAATTAATCAATTTCAATATTAGAACGTAAAAAAATAATTTGAAACATTACAAAAAACTTGGACATTTGCTTTATCCAATTTTAGATTCCTCAGAGGACACTGTTTCAGATACATTATTTTTAACTGTTTTATAGAAAAACAAGAAAGAAAAAAATCACCCGTCAAGCATAGATTATAAAGCACTTTCCAACATTCTGCATTCTGAATAAAGTAATAAAACTGCGCCGTTCAAAAAATTTAAATATTACGTCTCATTTCACCCTATGGAAATGTATAACGCATGTCAACGCCGACTTTCAGCTGTTTCCATCTACAATTTAAAAAAAAAAATCCGAATTTTTTAGCAGCCCTGTATATGATATAGACATTTGTAAGTATTAACAACATGCATTTCAAAATTTAGTTCATTTAAGAGATACATATATTTCAGCTAAAAATTCCTCTTCAGATATTTCCTGTAATAAGAATAATGGTATGCGAATATTTTTGTGCAGCTCTGTATATGAGGTATAAAATTTGTAACATGCAAAAAACTGATTAAATTCAAAAGCGCATAGCGAATTTTAGAGCGTACTCTCGAGCAATTATGACGCAAAGACAGTACTATAACCGATTTCTTTTGTGTCTCCCTGTAATTTGATAAAAAATGTTATGAATGCTCTATTTTAACGTGATGGAAGTGAAATTTATAGTGATTTATATCCATTTCAATACATTTGAAATAACGTAATATCATTAAAATACTTTCCAAATGATTTTCCCCCACAGACGATAATGTAATCGAAATCTTTTAAGTGTCCCTATAAATGAACTATTAGTCGTACATACTTCATGTGCAATACCAAACGTGCTTTGGCGACCCTAAATGAGCTGTATCAATTGCATGAAAATCAGAGTCTATTTATGGGATTTAAAACGTGGACAAATGGACAGGCAAACCGAATTCATAAGCACGTTTCAACTTTGTTGGAAAGTGCTAAAAAGAACAAGTTGGAAATTGCACGTGAAGCGTAGAAAATGAGGTGCGAAGTTTTAAATATACGATAACGAAGTTTTAAAAAATATCACTCTCGTATATCAATCTCATAAAATTGTAAATGGTTAATTACAATTAAAATGCGCACCAAACAATGTTCTCCCTATACCATTATGTAATGGAATACTTTTGTGTGGCCTTGTAAATAAATAACAATTGTTCTTTGCACCACAGATTGTGCAAAATGTATATTTTAATATCTAATTAGGATGAGCGAAGCGAATCCTCTACTAGTCCACTCAAATGACACTTTGTCGTACACTTTACAAAAAAACTATACAGTATTTTCACTTGAAATTAAACACAAATATAAATTATGATCTGTAGATTTGCAGAATATTATTTTTTTTACAGAAATACTTTTCAAAAAATTATTATTTTAATTAATTTATTTTACATGCATTTCCAATGCGGACGCATTTTAGCAAATAAATAAAAATTGAAACGCGTATATTTTCAGAAAAAAAAATATAAATCATGGAGTAAATAATTATAGATAGAATCATGATTAATTTAATAAATGAAATATGTTTTCATCACTCCGCAAAATCGTTTGCACAGATAACACTTAAACATTTTAAAAGAATTGTATTATGGAATTTTTTTTTTTAGTAAAGTGGCAACAAAAGAATTGTAAGCAAATAAAATTAATTTTTAAATTTGCCATATAAATGAAAAATTAAAAGAACTGCTTAAAGTTGTTGCCTTGATTCAAGCTCTTTATAAATGTACTAAAGCGAAGTTGGCCGATTCAGAAACTATGAATGGACTTTAATCATTTCTTACTTTATCATTTGGATTTAAAGTAATGGTACGTTCTTATTTGTGGACCGAAAAAGGTTTAGTGAACGGTACTTTAGACTTTGTTGCGCGTATTAAAGAAAATCACAAGCCATCAGACCAGATACCGCGAATAATCATGGATAAATTTGAATACTGCAGTAATTTAACTTATAAGAATTGGTGCGTACCGATTCCCCCAATAATTAAATTCTGGAAAAATGGAAGCATAAATTGCTCAATAAAACAATTTCCTT
The DNA here is from genome assembly GCA_964019185.1 of Maratus speculifer. Classification (NCBI taxonomy): domain Eukaryota; kingdom Metazoa; phylum Arthropoda; class Arachnida; order Araneae; family Salticidae; genus Maratus; species Maratus speculifer. The sequence goes on from CAXHSM010000952.1 coordinate 38,032, forward strand.
TGCAATCAGTTTTTGCAGTTATAATTCATAAATCTCAAGGTTTGACATCAGATAAAGCAGTAGTAGATATTGGGGATAAAGAGACACCAGTTTGCTTAACGCACGTAGCGTTGTCGAGAGTGAAATTCCTTCAAGGTTTATCATTTAATAGAAAATTTCCTTACGAGAGATTCTACAATATAAAAAAATTTCATATGCTGGTATGCAGAAAAAAAGAAAAAATTAGAATTAAAAAAAAATTACATTTAATAGTTCGTAGTATCAACGAGAGTAGATTTTAATGTTTTTCCAAATATTTTGTTTGAATGTATTATTCTAAGACTGCTATCAAAGATTATTTGATGTGAATTACAAAGATTGAAAACATACCTATTTCAAATCATTTCTGATAACTCCAGAGGCTATTGGGAAATGTAAAAACATCTTTAAAAGTTTTGATTAAAAATTAAAAAAATATTTTGTAAAATTTTGCTTCGAAAATATTTTTATTTATACCAGTCTTATATCACAGATAAAAAATTCCGAGAAAATTCTTAATTATTTGGCTGAATTTACATTTCTAAATTTTAAATACGCCAAAACATAAGATAAAGTTTTTGCTTAATAAAGATGCAAAAATAATATAAAATAATAATGTTATTTTCAAATATTTATCTTATGAAATAATGCTTCGCGAATCCAAACAAAGCACGGCTTTTGCTAGTTTATAGATGCATATCAATTTTATTATGTTCGAATGAGTGCAGCACCATTAAAATGCATTTGAAACATTTTTCCCCATTGAGCGTAATGCAATGGAATACATTTGATTGTCCCTGTAATTGATCTATGCATGCGATTTTCATAAAATTTGAAAATTACTCGATAAAATTATGTAATAATTATACATTTAAAATTTCAAACGATTCTGTTGGGTAGTTTTTGAGTTGTTATATGCGGACGGACGGACTGAACAACTATAGGTGCTACGTATTTACATAATTACGAACGCACCTAAAAAGAAAGTAATTTATGTATAACTACAAGATGTCAAAGATGCAACGACAGATCTGATATGCACGGCAAAAAATATACTTAAAAAAAAAAAAAATGAGTTTTAGATTCAGTTTTCGTGCTTTTTAAGAGCCATATTAAAATAGATGAATCTGATAATGTCGTCGTAAAGATTAATCATGAAGCTAATGATTTTTATTTTCACTACAGCATGATATTTTTTTCTTTTCTGTTTATCAGAGCAATATTTTAACTACTCACTAGCTGTCCCGCTCGGCGTTGCCCGGGCCCTTAATAATATTCTCAAATGAACCTGAAATTTGTATTGTAGTTCTGTACTGAGATTCGGGGAAGGGGGGGGGGGGGTGGACGATTGTGGAAGTTAACTGTAAAATCCTTTAACTGTAAAATCATTTAACTGTAAAATCACTCTTTATTAATTTTAATTTTCCTAAAATTCTTTACTTTTCTGAATTCTTTATTAAGAAAAAATGATGTATCTTACCGAAATTATTTTTTTAATGCGAGACAAAACATGTAATCAAGATGAAATTATTGATAAAATCTCCAGTTGTAATCTTTACAATCCAGAAATAAAAAATCAGCGTAAATTATGTTATTTTGATAGCATCAGATCAATTTTTCTCTCTACATATGTCAAGGTAAAGATACATTTCAAATTAAGCATGTAGCCACTTTCACAGGAACAAACTTTTTACACGTATTTTATATGCGTATTTTTATGCTTAACCAACATGCATTAAAATAAAAACATATTTTCTATTTCATTGTAATGAAAAAAAAATGGCATCAATAAAATTACACAGCATTAAGATTAAAAAAAAAAAAAAAAAAAAAAAAAAAAGCCCAATAAGCAATATTCTCATGACGTCAGAGTAAAAATGCATTTTTATTCGTTTATCAAAATAAAGTACACGTGTGTAAATATTTTTTACCGAAATTTTACTCGCAAATTAAAAAACACGTTCAAATAAGCCACAATATACAGGTTCAAGATATTTTGACAAAGAAAACAAGTTGGAAATTGCACGTGAAGCGTAGCAAATGAGGTGCGTTCGTACGATAACGAAGTTTTAAAAATATTACTCTCATAATTTCATAAAAGTGTAAGTGAATTACAATTAAAACGCTCATCAAACAATGTTCTCTCATTACCATTATGTAATGGAATACTTTTGTGTGGCCTTGTAAATCAATAACAAATGTTCTTTGCACCACAAATTATGTAAAATGTATATTATAATATGTACTTTATAGTTGCATATAAATTTTACTAAGTTCGAATGAGTGTAACACCATTAAAATGCATTTGAAACATTTTTCCCCATTGACCGTAATGTAACGGAATACTTATTGTCCCTGTAATTGATCTATGATTCCGATTTTCATAAAATTTGAAATGTCTCGACAAAATTATGTAATAATTATATATTTTAAATTTCAAACAATTAAAATGCATTTGAAACTTTTTTCCCCATTGACCGTAATGTAATGGAATACTTTTGATTGCACCTGTAATTGATCTATGCATCCGATTTTCATAAAATTTGAAATGACTCGACAAAATTATGTAATAATTATGTATTTTAAATTTCAAACGATTAAAATGCATTTGAAACTTTTTTTCCCTATTGACCGTAATGTAATGGAATACTTTTGATTGCCCCTGTAATTGGATCTATGCATCCGATTTTCATAAAATTTGAAATGACTCGACAAAATTATGTAATAATTATGTATTTTAAATTTCAAACGATTCGGTTGGGTATTTTTAGCGTTGTTATATGCGGACGGACAGACAGACAGACGGACGGACTGAGCGACAACAATAGGTGCTACGTATTTACATAATTACGAATGCACCTAAAAAACAAATAATTAGTGGAATATATTAATAAAAATACAAATAAAAAGTTGAAATAAAAATCATTTAATGGCGTTTTAAACACGCGTATCGTATTTAATGTCATTGAATTAACATTCTTCACAATCATCCATTATTGGCATTTAATTTTATAATTTGGCGATAGTATTTTGGTCGACGGGATAACAGAGTAGTACCTATTTTTTAAACCACCAGCTGCATTTTTTATCACCAGCTTCAATGCATCCTAACTACAAGCTGAAAGTAGACACACATTCATGTATAAAATTAAAACGCAAGAAGAAAAGCATAATTTATTTCATTTACAAAGTCTTGCTTTTAGTAGTCAAAAAGCATTAGCAGCAAAAGATTGTGCATTCTAGATATGTGCCCGATGGTAATCACCACCAGCCTTACTTAATTCAATTTTCCGTATTAACATTCTGTTTGTTTCTTTCTTCTTTTTTATTAACCCTCCGAGCGACACGTATACGTGCCGTAAATAGGCTTAAGATTCCGTCTTTATCGCCACCAGTAAAATTATACCGTAAATTTTGGCTTATTTAATCGGAGCATTTTCTCGATTTAATAAAACACAAATTTCTATTTTTTTAAAACCGGTGACAAAACATTAAAAATTTCGTAAAAGGTTCCCGTCATGAAGGGGTTAACACTTTCCAACAAAGTTGAAAAGTGTTTATGCATTCGGTTTGTCTGTCCGTCTGGCAGTATGTCTGCGCTGTAACTCCCGTAAATATACTCGGATTGCTATGAAATTTTTATATGTTATTGATGTTTACCTTAGCACGAACCCTATTGAAAATGAAGTTTCTAGTATGAGTAGTTTATTTACAGGGATAGTCAAAAGTTTTCCGATATATTACGGCTTATGGGAAAAAATCGTTTCAAATGAATTTTAAAAGATGTTACACCCTGTCAAACATATTCAAGTTTACATGGATTCGCAAAGTGCACTAAAATATGCATTCTGTAAAATATGCAGTGAAAATAATAGTTACTATTCATTTACAGGGCAACTCAAAAGAATTCCATTACACAATAATAAAGGGGGCAATTGTTTGCGACCTATT